>JAOBAT010070201.1:0-28049 GCA_026413305.1 Hydrozoanthus tunicans | reverse complement strand
GATATGCCACTAAGAGGACAACACTCTTCGTTTATTACTAGGCTCGCGCCGACCTATACTGTCCTTAAAACCCCACGACCAAACTCCCAGCTGACCCCGTTGCACAGTTGGTTAGAGCGACGTAGATCTGTTTCGTAAGTCGTGGGTTCGAATCACACCCAGGCGAAACTTGGAATATACCCCGTTCCAGTGTTAAGGCCTCACTTGATTCTACATGTTGCAATTACAGATATGCCACTAAGAGGACAACACTCTTCGTTTATTACTAGGCTCGCGCCGACCTATACTGTCCTTAAAACCCCACGGCCAAACTCCCAGCTGACCCCGTTGCACAGTTGGTTAGAGTGACGTAGATCTGTTTCGTAAGTCGTGGGTTCGAATCCCACCAAGGCGAAACTTGGAATGTACCCCGTTCCAATGGTAAGGCCTCACTTGAATCTACCTGTTGTATGAACGTAAGCATTACTGATATAATGTTAGTAGAGTAGAGGACAGCAAGAGGCGTTGATCGCTCCTTTGAGTACACGGTCGATCCCCCATACTATTTTGACCACAAATTTATTATAGAAACATTTTAACTAGCATTTAGGAGGGGGTGAGGGGGGTGAATCGTCCGGGAGCATGCTCTCCCAAGAAATTTTGGCCAACTCTGCGTAAGGCTAAAATTTTTGGCGACGTCTGCCAATTTTTTAAGTGTGGATGTTGTGAACAACACTACTTCAAAATGTTGCAATTTTAATCTTTGATCTTCAGTCCCATTTGGTTATTAACATCAAATTTCTCCCTACATGACACATGCAACATATCACACTTGGTAATGAGAAAGCAGGAGTTGATCAAACAAAGCGAACGATTGAAGAACAAAAAGAAAAAGTCTCTCAAACTTGTTCCATGAAAAGCGTGGGGTGTAGTTGGGATAGTTTACCAACTCGACCGGGACTGAGAGGGTTGAAGAAAATCATAATTAACAGTATGAATGCAATAGCCTTTTGTCGAATACACAGATAGGAATTACAGGTAAAACAGAGAATTAAACTGAACCGAACCGTTACGGCCTTTGAAATAGGAATTGGAAATTGTCGCAAAAAACCAAAACTACATACCCCCCCCTCAAAAATCCTCTTACAACGGTAGTCGACAACTTTAGGAAATTAAACTAAATCAAAAAGAACTTTTGAGTTCCATACGATGTTCGGAGCTCTCAGACTCGGGTGACGATGATTGCTTACTCTCCTGTGGTTGCTGGTGCACCACTAGTAGATCAAACCAATAAACTGACTCGGGGGCTAATACAGAGAGTTGTGGTTACAGTCAAACACGCCTCTAGCTTGCACGTTTGTACGCAGTACTTGATTTGCATGCATAGATAAAACAACGCAAGTGAACAAGAAAACATTGGAAGAAGTTACTATTTAGGTAAGCTATCGAAACCTGAGTCTGAGTCTGAATCTATAAAGGCAGTCGTCAAACTAAGCCAGTTGCTCATACCCAGCCTTTGGCTTCGAACAAACGCGAGTTTCCATTTACAGCAATAGATATTAACTTTCACACGTAGATACGCAGGTCCCATGTTGTTATGATGTTAAACTCGAAGGACTTCGCAAAATTAATGACCCAAGGTTTCCATTACGAACGGCACAACTTGAAGTTGATATTAAGTACGAAGCTGCAGTAGGAACTTCATATTTTTCTCAAAAAGGATTGAACGGGTTTCTTGTTTGCCATTCAAAACAACAACTTTATATTGCATTGTGCGCTCGTTTTAATTCCGCATAGTTTGGTTTTGGTGAAAAATATTTTAATGACTAAATAGAATTATGGTCTCACTCAGCTCGCAATGCATTTGAGTAATAAGAAAGAAGTATAACACGAACAACAGGCTAACAGCTACAAGTTGTTCGATTTCGACTGCACCATTTTATTTTACTTACTTATAGCATGTACAAAACTTGTTCAACCATGACAGCCTGAAGTGTTTAAAGAGCAAATATTCACAAAAACAACACTAGTGACGTCAGACAGCTTGATTATGCAGTTGCTGTGTTAAACGCCAAACCTTCGTTTGGTAGATTAAAACGCCTCCATGATGGCTTGTTTAGCGTGATTTTCGGTGCCCCTACGTAACATATCTGGTGAAACCCAACGTCGTGGGCTCTATTCCCCAACCTGTTGGGCTCTATTCCAAAGCCTGGTGGACTATATTCCAAAACAATTATTTAAGACTAACAATACAATGGCCATTTCCTAAAACTAACGGTTGCATGGTAACAACTTTCTACCAACCTGGTGGAAAAATCTGGGGGCCTGGCGAAAACCTAGCCTGGTGAAGTTTCAGAACCAACCAGCTAGGTGTGTCATATAAAGGTGTTTCTTGAAAATACAAGCCATCGAAAACACCAACACATGTTCGAGTACGAGTTGACGATAGTTACCTCAAAATCGTTGTCGTATTTTATATTACTTTCTGTTCAGTCTTTGATGCTTTGGTCTATCACGACTGATGCTAGATATTCGTGTTGTGCGAGTGATGGTAATGATGATGATGAACCATGAATGTTTATAACTTATCATCGGTTTTTTTTTTAATCTTGTTTGACTGCTATCACTCAAAACTGCTAATATCCCTAGAAAAAGATCAAATGCTTTAATTTCAAATAAAGTGAGTGATGAATTTTTCAGCGTGTTCTTCGTTCACCTCAACGCTCTTACTGCAAAATGTCAACGAATCTCTTGATCTTATTCTCAGCCCACCCAAAGGGTGCCAAGACCGTGCCCCCCTCTTCAAGGTCTGGGAACGATAGGGGAGCCGGAGTGTTACGCTATGCACTTACAAAGCTCAACACTTTCTAAAAAGGGATCTATACAGTTTTTCAGTTATTCTAACAGGCAAATTATTTCTCAGGCTTTTATTTTAATTTGCTGCATATTGCAGCCAAGGCACAGCGTCGAATTTGAAGGGGGTAGGGGGACGGGGGAGGCTTGTTACCTCTAGAGTGCAACTAACCTAATTCTTGCGCTTACTAGTGTTTTTAAGATGGTGGATTGGATCCCAGTCCTCTCGCAAGCCAAATCATTGGCGCAAGCGATCTTTGGTGACCTAGAAGGGGCAAAGGCAACACAAGAGAACTTTTCCAGGCAATGTCCCATTGTAGCTCCGCTGAGGGCAGCAGTGGAGGGTTTGTCTGGAGATACCGAGGCAGCCGAAAAAACGCTGAATCAGTGTGGAGAGACGATGCTAGGGGTTGCTGATGCCACTCCATTAGTTGGTAAGTGAATATAACGCCGTTTGGGGAATGTAGTCGTTCATCAAGATTCAATTGTAGTGACAATTTTTTTTAAAATCGATTTCTGGAAACTCGAATCATTCTTTTAAGGACTAAAAATAAAGTTCGAACTCTATGAGGGGCAGACTCTTCAGTCCATCAGCACCAGCTTGAAACAACATCAACGGCAGAACTCCAATCCAGCTCAAAATTCAGCAATTTATTGTCATTTGAAGGACACCGGAAACGTGTTGGGTTAAAGGGGAGTCAATATTCTTGATAAAGAACGAGATTGGCGAAGGTGGGGATAAAAGGAAGCGATGTGCGAAAGTTCGGAGACCCCAACCCTTAACAGAGAGGGGGGCGGGGTCCTCCGGTTCTTGCTGTCGCATACCTTGGGGACTTGGCCCTCTCCTCCGTTCCTCGACGTTTGTCTCATGTCGGTGAGCTGTGACGTGACCAACTTTACTGGAGAAGACTGATGGCTTTATTCGATACGTCTGTATTTTTGTTAAGATTCAAGTTTCCAGAAATCGACTTAAAAATTGCAATACCGCCGTTTTTGCTCAAGACCACTACGTCAGTTCCTCTATGATTTTTGATTACACCAAAATGTGTCCTCTTTACGCTCCACTTCTTTTGTCTTCCCACTAATCATTTGCAATGTTTTCCTTCGGTTAGATTTTTGCTTATTAAAACTTATTTACTTCAAAGAGTTCTGGCTGTCTGGCTTGTATCGCCCAGATGGTGATTTCGGGCAAACAGCACCTGGGAACATAATAATTTCTAACTTGAAAGGTAAAACAAACTACTATTTCTGTTGTTGTTGATAATGAAAATGAAGGATTCCTATGGCTCGATCCAGGATCCCCTGATTCTGATCATGGATTCAAAAGGGAAAAATGCTGTTTTCTGGGGTATTTCATTAGCAAAATATGTTGGATCATTTAAATCCTCCCACTTCGATCCACGATCCAACATCATCTCATATTCGAAATCAAGAGTTGCCAAGTTTTCCGGCCAGCCTTGTGATAATTTTCATTAGCTAGTCGTTCCTTGGGTCTTTGTAGTGAAATCTTCATGGCAAATGTTCTTCAATTCGTGCTGCAGGTCACGTGAAAGGGATAGTTCACTACGCCGTTGGGGACGAGACAGCAGCTTCGCAAGCCTTTAAACAGGCAACACGCTCAGCCACAGCTATGGGGGGTGGGGTTCTTGGGATGGCGTTTGGGGGCCCCGCAGGGGCTGTAGCAGGAGGATTAGCAACTGCTAAGGTGTTTGACGACATTGAAGCGTCAGTCAGCGGTCACCAAAACAAGAGTGACGAGGGGGAAAGTACCAAAAAGGCCAATGCAGGAGCCTACGCTGCAGCTGGTCCAGGATTTGGAGTACCAATCAATGCTAGTAGTGATACCTGCCCTAGTAGCAACAATGTCGATAGTAGTGGTTGCGATAGCACGGCAGACAGTAACGCTAAGGGTGATGGAATTGGCGCTGGTGTTGGTGAGAGTGATGTTACCACTGGCTCTGGCTGTGTTGGTATAAGTGATGCTGAAAACACTGAGGGCGATTATACTTGTGACGATGCTGTTGCTGGTAGTGATAGCAGTAAAGAGGAAAACAAAGTCCGTGGTACTACTGGTCCTAGTGGTACCAGTGTTGCCGATGACGATGGAAGAAGTTCTATCAGTAATGGTAACAGTGAGGTTTATACTAATGGTGGTGGCGATGATGATAAAACTAGTAATAACTTTGATGCTGGTATCAGTGTTAACAGTACTGCTGCAAAAGATAATGCCAGCTTTAACGATGGCTGTGCTAATAATATCAATGCTTCTGTTATTGACTGTGGTGCTAAGAATGATTCTACAGGCAAAACTGTAAGCACTGATCGTTCTGCTGTTGGTACAGGTGGTAGTGTCGCTACAAGCGTCGCTAACAGCAAGGCAACCGTTGATGTTATACTAAGTAAACCTACTTGTGACAGTTTTGACACGTTTTCTTCTGTTAACTGCGTTGATGGCGATAGTAGCGGTGGAAATATAACCGACAGTGTTGGCACTTGCAGTGGTGAAAGTTATACTACTAAAAGTCCTGCTTCAACAAAGCATTGCACTGTTGACGCTAATGACGATATTCCTGTTGACACTGCCAGTAATGTAGATAATGCTGCTGGTCGTAGTGCTGTTACTGCTAGCAACACCAACGGCACTGATGCTACGAATCCTTCAACAGCTGTTGCCACAGCTAACAATAGTCATGAATCTCGCGCTGGTGTTTACGCTGATGCTGGTGCTTGTGCTGTTAATAGTGATGACCTCAATAACGGTACTGTTGATAATAGTAACGACATAAGCTCTATTAATGCCAACAGTAACAGCTCTAATGTTTAGAAGAACATGGTTTCGTGGCAGAAAGTGTATAAAGCTTGGTATTGGTTTCAATTCTAGTGTTGGTGGCGGTACTCAGAGGTGTCAGTACACCAAAATTTTGGAGTTTTCCAATAATTTCATTCTGATAAAATGGGTGTTTTAGGCTTTTTATTGGGGGAGGGGGGTGATTTTGAAAATGTAACCAACATTTTCACTTCACTTGCCTTAGAAATTGAGATGTTTTGGTAACATTAATTGGTTCCTATAAGTGTGTTAGGTTACGACTAAGCGAAACGATCGAAACGTCGTGTTATAGTACTGGATTTTCAGTAAGTTGATACAATTTAAGTCTATTTGTGCTAAGTACCTCGATGGGGAACGAAAAAACTAGTCAGCCATGTACGAGTGTGTTAGAATTAATAAACATTAAAAACAAAGTCTCTAAGCTTCTATCAATGTAGCCATAGTTTTCAATACCTGCAAACAGGAGCACTAACAAGAGAGCACGAGGATCAGAAAGGGAGGGAGGGGAGCTGGGTAAAATGCGTACTGTCAGTTTCCGTGGAAACTAGCACTTACGGAGAGCTACAGAAAGAACAAACTACATGATAGCACTCTCCTTTTACTAGGTGTTGTGCGGTGGCAATGCTGCCCGTGAATTTCGTACTAGGGAAAAACAAGTCCTCTTGTTCTCATTGGAAGGTTCCTTTCGCTGCGTATTTTTGTCTTGCTGACCAATGAGGGTGGCGCGCACAGCGCCGACGACAACGGCAGAGAACAATAACTAGTGAATAAAATATCTTTACGTTTGAATACACCGTGTTGTTTACCTTGTCTTGACAGTCAATCAATCAATCAATCATGCCCATTATGCCGTCTGGCATGTAGGGCAGCAAACAAAAGCACTCCACTCCACAACAGTCTCCCAGTTGTGGTGCAGGGTCTTGAGTTGCTCACCACAGTTCCACGCCGGGTTGTCTTTTGCCTTTCTCTCTTCCGTTTCCCCTCAGGCGTCCAGTGGAGAGCTGTACGAGAGGTACTGCCTGGCTCTCTTGTCATACTGTGCCCAATCCATCTCCAACGCCTTTGTATAATGATGGTGCCCTTGCTGTCTTGGTTGTAACGGGCAAGATGTTGATTGCAGATGGTCTTAGCTTCGTCTTGGTGCTGTACTGCGATGACTTCCACACGTTGTTTAACATGGTGAAGGCGTTCCTGCTTTGTTGAGGCGATTTCTGATGTCGCTGCCTGCTCCGCCGTACTGCCTGATAGTGCTCCCGAGGAAGTAAAGTCTCCTGTTGTTGGAAGATCATAGAGCAACCCTGTTTAACACCTGTCGCCACGCTGAACTCACTGTTTCCCACCCTGTATCTGAAATTGTTGAGCTTCTTGATGACAATGACGACCTGTTGCGGAATTCCATAAGCCCCTCAGGATGCACCATAGACTTTCCCGGTGAATGCTGTCAAATGCCTTTTCGAAATCCACGTGGATAATGTACAGTTGTCTCTGCCATTCTGCTGCTTCAGACATCCGTCTGATGTTGAGCTTGGCTAGGGTCTTTCTAGGTGTGGTCCTCTCCAGTTGTTACAGTGCTCCTTTCTTTGGAACCTTCACAATGACGCCCTCTGTGCAGTTGTCAGCTTGTTGTTTCTCCTCCCATACTGCTGAAAAGAGTGGCTGAGAACAAACTATGGTTCTGCCCCTGTGTTTAGGTTGTCCTGTCCCGGGTTTATCCGTTGTTGAGGGGTTTGATGACCGACACGATTTCCTCAAATTTCTTTGGTGATGCAGTGTTGACACCTAGGTCAATATCAGAATCATGTACGAGCTAAGTGATCTTGTACACCCGTTCCTGTTCTCCTACATATGTTGTTGGCCTCCTCTGCTTGACTTGCCAGATTTTCCATGTGTGCCCGTTTGTCTGCCCTTGTCATCTTCACTGTCTTGTCTCTCTCTTGCACTGCTGCTTTATCTCTCCTTCAACCTCCCTGATCTGATGTCAATCACTTTTTTTCAAGGTTCTTCTGTTTTTGATTGCTTGCCAGGTATCTACTTTGATCCACTCCTTCCTCTTGTTCTGTTTGTGTCCTTGGCAGACTTCGCCGGTCTCTGTGTAAACTGTTCTAACTTGCTCCCACGTGGTGTTGATGCCGTTTGTACCAGTCGGTGTATGGGTTTCACCATCTGCCAGTACTTGAAACTTGTTCTTCAGTTGGAAAGTAATGGGATCCTTTAGTTTTTCCACCTCAACATAATGTTGTCTAGACTTGCGAGGCCCCTTTCTTTTATTTCAGGGCTACTGTAACAAGGTGGTGGTCACTGCCGAAATCAGCTCCTCTTCTCACTCTTACATTCTGCAACATTTTCTCCATGTCCCATTGATCATCAGGTGGTCAATCGAATTCTCTTCTCTTCCATTGAGGGAGTACCAGATAAGCTTGTGAATTTCACGATGTGAGAAAAGTGTACCACCGATGACCAGATTGTATGGTGTATTCTCTAGCTCAGTTTGCGTTTGGTAAAAGGAATCAAACTCTTTTCCTCACGGTAACTGGTCGTTGCATAACACTGAGTAATGATGGTGTTGGCGTGGGTTTCGCCTTCATTTTGATTTTCATTAGTCTGCTGTTGATTGGTTTCCGTTTCTTATATGATACCGTATACTGGCTTTACATCTACCCGATCTCGCCTATCTGCTTTCACTGATTCCCAGAATGTGCAAATTATAGCGTCTCATCTCTGTTGTAACTTGTGCCAGCTTTCCTGTCTCATACATCGTCCTCATGTTCCAGAATCCAATTCTGGTCTTTGCTTTGGTGCTCAAGACTTCCATCTTTCTGTCCGTGGCTTCCACTCGGCTTTCACCACTGCCATTCGTACTAGCATCTTGCGATGACTCCAGAAGCTCTTTACACGCAATTGTGATTGTTTCCTCTGTTGCTGTTTCCTAACGTAGGTGGTTTTTCCGGAACAGGGTTGTTAGCCCTGTAACCAACCTGGAGGACCAACGGGTCACTCTACCCTTCGACCTGTTCGGCATGGGTGACCCTACCAGATGTACATGACACCAGACAACATAGCTCTAGGGGTCGCTAGGGCACACAAACCGCTCCACCACGATAAGCTGATGACCCCTACGGAGCTCGTCTTGGCGGTTACCGGAAAACCTCGTGGAGTTCTTGCGACTATTACGACCTACATCAAATTTTCTCAATCATCATTTATCTTTAAGGGATGTTTCCGTACGGTCAACATCATACTTGTCATAAAGGTTTTCTCAATACTGGCAAAGTACTATCTATGTTGTATGCATTTCCTCTATAATGTGCAATTTATTCCGAGAGTTCAGTGAAATCATCATTCTTCTGTTTATTTCCGATACCTTACGACCGTTCACTTGGAAACGAGATGCAACAGCTAACAAAAGCAGACATCCATTAACCATAGATAACTCGACTTAAATTGACTTACTGGTTTTAACCGAGTCAATCGCACTTACAACGTTAACGCACAGCTAGTTCAAATGCGAGGTCTTTGAATTTGGGACTATTTTTATTAACGAGTGTTTTTGTTTCGTGAAAGTAAAAAGACTTTTTCCGCAACTCTTAAATAGTCGTCTATAACAACTTTCAACAAACCGGAACGACAGGATGCCCGGTACACCTACTCACAGTTCAGAGCGCACATAAATTCAAAGCCGTCGTGAAAACGCGTAGGCCGAAATGATCTAAGATGTGGTTTTAATTTATACTGTAGCCAATTAGCTGAGTTTCAAAGTATAATACTCTGTAAAATATACACCTGGCCGTCATGTAAAACTTGAGGTTTGGAAAAAGAGTCTGTTTAGAGGATGGTTTTAATCTTCCTAAATGAGAAAAGAGCTCTATATAGTCAATAACTTCTGAGTTACAATTATTTACTCCACAATTATTCTCTCTTGGCTTTATCGTCGTCTTCCCCTTGTTTCTCTTCATTCTCGGTCAACTGACCCTCCCGCACAGTGTCGCCTTCGTCCATGAATGAGTTGACGAGATAGTTTGCAATACAGGTCAGTACTGGCGTCAGGCAAAGTCCAAACAATACTCCCATTACAAAGATGATAAAAGCAGCGTTTTTCCTCAAACGCATGACGTGCTGCGGACAAGAGGAAAAATAATATTTTGTTTACTGAACATTGCAAACGAAGAAGTTACAGAAACTTACTTACTGTTTCTAGAAATCGTCAAAGATTTTTTTTCTTGTTTTTCTTTTTAGTTAATGGTCTACATTTCTACATACTTTTTTACAAGAATGTCCTATTTTCGGGCCAAAGCTGAATGTTCTTAGGGGTTCTAGCTTAGGTAGTGGCCGCGCACGCTTTTTTATAAGAACAACTTTAAGTTTATAACAACAAGGCTCGGAAAATTTACAGGTTTTTATTTAGAAAAGAGTGTACTCCTAAAGTGCAAGTGTTGCGGAAGAAGGGTAAAGGCTATAAGGAAATAAAATTAACAAGTGTATTATTTTTTGTGTCGTTATGTCACCGCAAAATAAAGGTCTCGGCCATTTCTCAGCCTTGCGTGTGTTCTTAGCATTTTGGTAAAGTTTGGCCGATTTTCAGGCGGGCGTTCTTGCGTTCGTATAAAAAAGTTTCTAATAAAGAAAAACAGTGCGGTGAGGAACAAGTATTGTGAAAACTGGATACTCGAAACAGAAAACTTGAATTCTCCAACGGCTTTCACTTTTACAGTACATAAAAATTTTCAGCTCATTTCGGATACATCCACATTTAATGAAGGCTTAAAAACACACAAAAGACTCGCTATAAAAGTACTGTGACTTCATTTACTGGCTTTAATATTAATTTTTTTCTACTTGTTTTTGTTCATGACCAAAATGCCAGTTACAATTGAACTCGTCTATGGTCACAATACCTGAAAATCTCCTGTGATATCTTCCAACATTACATCACTGTTGACAAAACAACAAGATTCTTCACTCATTCTTTAATTTTTGATCAAACAACAAAAGCAGCGAAATTAAAACGCTGTTAAAGTATAACTTACTTAAACAACCAATATAATAAATAACAAAAAGTCTTCAAGTGTTTTTTTTTTATCTATTTCAAAGAATAATGTATCTGCCAGGGGCAAAGGCATCCTCGAGGGCCTCGCCGATTCGCTACCACTGAATGCTTCCCTCTTAAAAACAACTCAAGACAGCTCAGGTTAACTCAGTACAAACAGTTAAAGTCCTAGAGGGAGAAAACATAGCCAATGTTCTGTGTGTAAAAATCTCCTGACTGGTGCCCATACTTCCCATTGAACAAGTTTGGTAGAAGGACTAGTTCATTTTGTTTTTCAATTTTCATTTTCTTAGTGCCAAGTGCCACATTTTGTATGTGTTCTGTAAAGAGAAGTTGAAAGTTTCCCAATTACTGACTGGGACTGAAAAGTGAAAAACTTATGCTCTAAGTTAAATCATTTTGGTATAACTGTACTTACAAGTTTGTGATGGGTTCTGGAACCCTTTTCTTTGCTACTTTATTGTAGTCTGCTTCTGCAAACTGGACTAAACTCTCTTCTGTCAACTCTTTATCTTCACTGGTGTATTGCATTCCTTGTTTTAATCTGTTGAATGTTGAAAACCAATTGCAAATACTTGAAGAATATTCCAAATATTACTTTAACTCTCTAATAAAGTTAATGTTTTGCAATAATGCTCTTTGTTACAGTCAATTACGAAATGTACAAACTACAAAGGATAATGGAGATTTCTAATATTGAAACAAAACATAAATATTTTATTGAAAACAAATTTTGCATTTCAAGTGAAAGTTAGGATGAGTATGACATAAACCAAGTACATACACATGCTACGTACCATGTACAATGACATAAGACATCTAACGTAGTTCATTTTTATGACAGTACAATTGAATCTTACACATGTTAGGAGTAACAAAACACAGACTGAGGTATTTTGAATCTAGTTGAACAATGTCCTAAACATAAAGTAAATCTTAATACAGAGAAGTAAAATAGATTGTAATTCATTAGGGAAAGTATCTATAATTGTCTGTACTTACAGCAGTACTGTTGGCCATTGTGATATTCCAAATCTCTTTCTTGTCACTAGCACCATACAAAACAATGCAAACCATGTTTGAGGACTTTACAGTTTTTAAAAGCTCCAATGACAACAGCAAGGACAACTACATCAACAATAAAAGTTTGTGGTAACATTTTATTTTCATATAATGGCTATTCATAATTGAATCTAACTTGCTGAGAAATACTATTTAAATACCAAAAAAATTAATACAAGTTTATATTTATAATACCATATTGAAAACAACTATTCTAGTATTATAAAATTATATCTACAAAGACAGTACTTACTTAGTCTAATGGACATTTTTTGAGAGAGGGAGGGCAATGAACAAGATTGAGAAATTCCTTGCATAGCACTTGCAATAACCATTGCAATTACACACAGCTTTGGGTGTTTGCTGTTAAGTCTTTGTTCAAAGAGTATGGGGCCTGTGCTAATCTAAGAGTTATATTTGAACAAATTGTAAAATCAAAGTGCCCATAATATACAAATTAAAGTAGAACAAAATGCTAATTTTTTAGCATTGTCTTTAAAAATAATATAAAAACCACCAAACAGTTAGGTACACCAAGTAAAATGTACACCGAGTTAAATGTTAAAAGATTCGTAAAAAACAATTACGCATTTTGTTCAAATCAAAATTTTTTTCTAGGATTTTTATTTTAAAATTTGTAAAAAAGAGAGGTTACAGCACTTTTAATAACCAATTAACTACACATTCAATGATCTCATAACTTACAAGGATTAAAAAACAATCTTTGATAAAGAATCTAGTCTGAACCAGAATTTTAAATATTTTAAAGCTTTTAAATCTCCACTTGTATAGTTTTTATTAAGCTCTGCATCAGTGTGCACTGAGAGCTCTTAGGAACACATATTAAGTGATACCTAACATTTTATAACAACAAAATATCTGTAGTCTGTGAGATCAGCTATGCAAAGTGAGCCCGAGCCCATCCAAGTTGAAATATTTCTAACACATTTATCTAGTAGTACAAAAACTGGCTAAAACAGTATCGCAAGTCTCTTAAGTCTGAAAACCCAAATTTGGGTGTAGGTGAGAAAAATTATCATAAAGCTAAGTTTAGATAATTATGATCATACTGTAAGAACTTCATGATCAACAAATCTTCCTTAATTCAAAGGCAATGGAATGCTTAATTTTGTTTAATAGTGAATATAATAATAATAATAATACTGTAAAAAAACAATCATTCAGGAGTTTTTACCTATCAAAAGCTTAATAATAATGATTAAAAAACTAACATTTGCTTCCTGCTGGAAGTACCTTTGCTACGTTCATCTTGTGACTCAATCTGAAAAAAGAACAAAAATCATGAAAAGAGAACCATGGCAATTGTATTATTCATGAACAACCTACTGTAGCATAAGTTTGTCTCAAGCGATTTTAAATGTTCATTACAAATTATCACGCATGTCTATTTTTTGTTACTTGCAAGAGTTTCGGTATAATATACTGTAAACCATATAAATGTAACTGGGGAAGAAGTCCAAAGGTGGTGGCCATCTAGTTTAGAGGGCTTTACTTCAATTTCTCATCTGCTACAAGGGTGCAAACTTTGAGTGTGAACTCATAGTAAATATTAAGGGTTGATAGTATCCTAGGCATGAAAAATTTTAAAATAAGTCCTAGTAAAATCTTCTGAGGTGAACCAATTCTTTTCTTTTGTTCTATTTCATTTTATATAGCTGATTACACAAAAACAAAGCAATATTTAATAATAAAACTAACAATCTATTAATTACATCACTGACAATTTTAAAAATAGAAGCGTACTTTTCTAAAATATGTGCCCTAACTTAAAAAATTTGAAACCAGATGACAAAGTGACTGTCAGTGAGTTACAATATTTTTTCCTGTTAGGGTTGGAAAAATTTCAACCAAAACTAAGATTAAAACCAAAATTAACTCAAACAAAAACTTTGCAAAATTATTAATCAAAAGTAACATCATGAACAATTACTGAGCTTAGTGATTTCAGAGATCAAGATTAATTTTACTTTCTGTTGATGAATAACATGCTTAGTAATTTCAGAGATCAAAATTAATTTTACTTTCTGTTGATTAATAACAAGCTTAGTAATTTCAGAGATCAAAATTAATTTTACTTTCTGTTGATGAACAACAAGTTTAGTGATTTCAGAGATCAAAATTATTAATTTTACTTTCTGTTGATGAAAAACAAGCTTAGTAATTTCAGAGATCAAAATTAATTTTACTTACTGTTGATGAACCTTGTCAAACAATTCTTCAGCTGCTTTACACTTTTCACATTTTTCAGCTTCTTTGGAGCTACAAAACACACCAAATACACCACACTTGAAGTTGAGATTTAAAGACAGGGCTGCCGACTTCCATTTCTCACAGGTTTTTTTTAAATACTATTTTAGTAAATATCGACCAATACAATAAGAACAAAATATAACTATTAAAATATTATAATTACAATAATAATAATAAGTTAAACTAAAGAGAGTAACAATCCATGTGCTGATGAACTAGTTATGGCTCTCTATTAAACTAAATTTTTATACACCCTGTTCAAGACAACAGTGCTGCATGCCTGTATGGCCAATATGATTTCATTAACCCCCTAACCCCCCCCCCCCCCCTCTGAGTTGAAAACAGGCCTTTCATCAACTTTTTCTAACTAGTTACAACATCATTGTTTTTGCTGTTCAAAGAGCTTGCATCTTGCACGTTCAACTAATGTTAAGTTTAATTTTTATTTCGATTTTCACTAGACGCAAATAACATACTTTAGTTTGCATGCATAAATAATTCGGTCACTGGCAGCACGGAAATTTTACAAAATACACTGTATTTAATGTATTACTGTTAGTATATGTAATGAACGGGAACGAGATGACATAAAACAATCAAGTGAAGTGAAGTGTCGATATCTATCAAGCGTTGTTGACTATTTAGTTTAGATGACATTTGAACATATTTAATTTAAAATTTTAAAGTCATTAAGTAAGTATATAATAAAACTGTAAAGAAACTAAAGTAAATTTAAGTTTTGATCCATGAAAATCAGCCCCGAGGCCGAGTTCTTTGTTAAAGTACTGATTAATATAATATATTTGAAGAGCATCGGGCATGTCACAAAATAGATATTGCATCGATTCGATAGTTATTGTAAGTTATAGATTGATGATGGTACACGTGTGAGGCCTGAGGGAAGAATGGAACTTACAATAGAATAAGCCAGTCTCCTGTTGTAGCGCCTGTGGATGCTTGTGTGAGGTGCTCAAATGAACCATCGTTAAGAATTTTCACCTCCCCAATCACCAAATCAAGGACAAAATATAGAAACAAACAGCAAATATTCACAGATAAAGCCGCCATTTTGCTTGTTGCCAACTCTCTGTGTGTTTTGGTAGTCTGGGACTAGAGAATCGGATAACCCATATAAGGTCAAGGAAACTATATTTGGAGGGAAAATTATCCAAAATGGCGGACGCATAGAAGTAAACTCAAGAAAGTGCAAGACTAAAAAATGCCGCTTATTGTGATGTGCGGCTACCCATGTTCGGGTAAAACAAAAAGAGCTGAGGAACTGAAAGAATTTTTCGAGGAACAGAAAGGGAAAACCGTACATTTAGTTAGCGATCACACTATCGGAGTGGACAGAAACAAAACCTACTCAGGTACCACCCGTCAGTTTTGCGCTTTAGCCAGCTCAGATAATGTTGGTAAAGAAAACACTACGTAGCAGTATTACTTTGCCTCAGGCTCAGTTTTACACGCTACTAGACGAAGACTATCCCTTTGGATCACGCGAGGCATCTAAACATTGGTTTTAAGCTTGTTTAAAGTGTTATGCAAAAAGCTGCCTTGTCCCAAAATTCTGTTCTGTTCATGATGGCTATTGATGCAGAACTCTCTTTGTAGTTATGGTTCTCCAAAGATAAAGTTTACTGAGCGAGGGCTGAAGGCTCGTGTTTAATCTAGTTTTTTATTTTTGCGCTTCACAAATTGCTAGCAACGCACTTAATTTAGAGACGTCCTAACTAGGTTGACTTGGCAATGGACATTAAGGGCTTACGCCCCTCCCCCTCCCCCCTCTCCCCTCTCTAACGTCCACTTTTGTTTTGGTCTTTTATATGTATATTTAAACTTGCGGAGCGATTCTAGAATACCCCGCCACTTTGTACTATCTTTGTTCCGTGATTGTAATGCGCATCTACTTTTATTGAACGAGGAATGTGCAGTAATAAATTTTCGTAGTGGCGGGGTATTCTAGAATCTAGCAAAACTTGCTACTAAAATTTTGAAAGCAGTCTTAATTGATATTGATGATTTATTGATAATTACATTCATTTGATTGAATTTTAAAACATACTAATTGGATAGCATTTTCCTCTATTTTAAAGTATTTTTCCTTAATGTTCATGCACTGGCAACCAATGGACCCCCCCCCCTCCCCCACCCCCTCAACCCTTCTTAACATCCGATGGACATCAAGCAGATGCCAAATCAGTTGTAGGACACCTTTCTTATTAGAGCCAGTTAAATTTACTCAAAGTTCAGAGGTTTCATGATAAAAACAATTCTGCAGGATGCAGCCAAAGCAGTAAATGATAAAATTGGCAACTCCACTCCCATTGGTAGAATGGGGTTTTTATCAACATATGTGGTAATACCAAATTTTAGCCAATACGCTTCATGTGTGTTTTCGAGATATGCAAATCAGGTTATAGCAGAGCCCTATTACAGCCTCCCCATGTTTAACTTTCAGCTTCTGCAAACGAGAAAAGCATCAGAGGAACATTGAAGTCAATGGTTCAAAGGTTTGTGCAGGTTGTGTTGAACAAAGGTCTTTAGTTAGATTACTTCAACAGTGCTCAGTAAACTAAAAAATTGATATTCATAATTATATATATATATTTTTTAACAGTAAACAAAAAACATGTTTATTGACAGAGCTCTGTTCACCTGTTTTGTACCTTGTTTTCAGAATTGAAAATGTGAAAAAGTCATATAAAATGATAAGTATTATGTTCCTAGAACTTAGAAGTTTATGACCCAATTGTTTGGGTGTTGTTTTGCTCACCCTTTAAGCTCTTGGTCTTCCCCTTTAACCCTATTCAGACTTGGGGGAGGAAACAACCTGCTTCAAATTGAATCATTCATAACTTTTGGACAACTGCATCTAAAGCAACTTTTACTAGAATTTATCAGGGAAGAAATGGTTGGTCTCAAACTTAATTTAGTTGACTTGCATTGCCATGGCAACTATCATTTTCGAGCCATGCTTTACCAAAAAAAGAAAATTTCTAATTTCAACGATTTTTCTCAGGCCATTGTGTGTTGATTGGCACCTAATCTCATTTTTGGAAAATAATTTTATTTTGTTTCCTGAAATGCTAATCGATGTACAGATGATATCGTCACTATTTTGCAATAAAACTATATTGAAAAATTGGGAAACAGCTACCAGATTACGTCAAAATGACATCAAAACGAAGTCATTTGCAAAATCACATAATTTTCAGATCCACAGAGTGCGGCAGTACTTGTCTGGTAAGTTGTATTTTTATTTCTGGCAATCTAATGATTTATTGCAAGCAGCCGTATTTATGACCCAATCCCTCCCCCCTCAATTTTTTATGTTCATAAAAAATCTCCTGATAATGTGTGTGAGGGCAAATAAAAAGGTTTTTTATCTATTATTTAGAAAGGGAAACAGGTTATTTTACAATATTTTTGCTTTTCAGCTTTTCTATCTGCTCTTCTGCTGTCCGCATATTTACATAGAAATGATGTCACTATGACATCATTTTCCCCAAAAGTCAGTATTTTGTTGCAAAAAATGAGCGAGCTTCTGATTACCAGTATGTGTGCGTTGCCGAAAAAGCATTGCAATATCTTTAGCAGTTCCTGAGTTGCAGCCACGGGTTGCCCCTCCCCCCCCCCTCACCAGTTTGAGGAACCCCAAAAAAGCCCAGTCTGAATAGGGTTAAAAACCATTTGAACATCCTAATTGATTTGTTTTAACAGATTGATATCCAGAGATGATATACTCATTTTGGACTCCTTAAATTATATTAAAGGTATGCAAATATCAAACACTGCACCACTTAGTTTGAATTAGATCGTTTTCATTTTGAAATTTAGATTACTACAATCTAGTAGAATTATTGTTTGACTGCTATTTAAGATGGTACCTAAATAACATGCAAAGCAAGTGTTTCTGTTGGGTTTTGTCAAGATTTCCATTTTTTGCTGCACAAAGATTGGGGTGAGAGCAAAAGCACACCCTAATAAATGTGTGTGGCCAAGAAAGAAAATTTTGCCAAAACCCAACAGAAAGTCTTACAGACTAAATCATTAACTAAAAGGTTCGAAGTCTTCAAAGTCAGAGGTAAGTAATTGTTGGTGTTTTAAGTGTTGGGCTTTGCTTCGCAAAGCATGAATTAACACTCAAAATGTGTGCACCTTAAACCTTCCAACAGCAAAGATTTGAAGCTGCCAACTGTTTACCTGGGCCAGGTTCCTTAAAACCCCAATTCACTTAACCCAGGGTTAACTCTTAACAAAACCTATGGGTTGTCATGGTAATTAACCCTGGGTTAGGGCTAATCAGGTTTTAAGGAACTGGGCCCTGAATGTTAAGTAGCTAATGTGTTGCACTTTAACTTGCTGACACACGTCCTTGACACTTTTTTAAACTGGATTCTTTTTAGTCATCGATACCTAGACTGGGTCAGACTGACCCTTGCAGAAGATAACAAAAATGTCATATTTATTTAAAGGGGAACTGAACTCTAAAATCACCATTTTTTAAATGAAATCCTTCAAGGTTGTGAGAACATAAATCTAGAAGTTTTTCTTCTTGTGTCACGCTGAGTTTCCAAGAAATGCTAGTTTGTATGTGTGTCATTTGGGTCGTTTGGGGTCATTGAGCATGGGCGCTTGTCTACTTGTCAGCTGTAAACAATAGTAACATGTGACATAGGTTATGAGGAATGAGGGAGCGCTTGAACTGTTTTTGTTGTCATAAACTCCCTTACATAGTCGAGAGTGAAAGAAACGACTTACGTTGTGTGCGATATCTCACTCCAAAGATGACCTTTTTCAGTCCGAGCCAACTCTTACCCATATCTTATGTCGTAGCCTTATCTCTCTCCACTTAACCCCTATTTCTGAGCCACTGGTACAATGTGGCAAGTAACGTACAACACGTTTTAAACTCGTATTTCTCAGAAAGTCAGCGCAATATGAGGAATTTTTTAGAGTACTGTTTTCACACTCAGTTAAAGATTTTGCTTGACAAAAGTTGATTTTAGGGTTCAGCTCCCCTTTGATAGAATCTAGAAGACATTTCAATGGTGATTTAAGTTAGCATGTTTAAAGAAGATTAGCTAATATTTGTAAGAAACTCTTCCTGCAGGTTATCGCTATGAACTTTTCTGTGTAGTCAAGGAACACAAGACGCCCCATGCAGTTGTAAGTGTAATAATAATTTACACTTAAATTGAGATTGACTTTCAGATCATCTTAAAATTTATAAAACAAGACCAGAAAACAATCAATCTGACAACCATTTTGTAAGGGGAAGCTTAATTCAGGGCAGTTTTTTATTCATTTTGACCAATTTACTAGATGCAGAGTCATACATCTTTATTACTGGCACCCTTTTCAAGAAAATTGCAGTTAAAAGTTACTTGAAATAACAAGACATTTAGATACAGATTTAATCAAATAGGGTATGGGTAACCCAAACAACCTGTCTTTATGCTCAAAAATGCCAGGTTACCAGTTTACATTATTCTGACTGCATTAGTTAAGGTTGGGTAAACATAAACAGCGGTAGAGATGGCAAAATCTCTTTTCAGACATAAGTGTATGTTAGACTGCAAAAGTGCAATTCATAAATTATACATTTATCATGATATCATAATTTTATTAACATTAACATATAATATTAATTGTACCTATTATTAATACAAGAATTTTTCTACTTTGCCATGAAGGGATGGTGAATAGCAGTAGGTATAAACATGCAGATTGAAGTATGAAGCAAATGCAGGAATACAATTTAGGCAGTATATGCACTGACACCTGGATAACTTTGGTATTCATACTGTGCAGATTCATTGTGATACACCTAAAGAGACTTGTCAAATATGGAATAGTAGGAGAGGATCTGATCAGGCATACAGTGAGGAAATGTGAGTGGTATGAATGTTAAATTAATTATTCAACTGGTCAGTCATTTGCCCAAAAATCAACTGTTCAAAGATAGGTTTAGTTGCTCAAAAAGCAAATTTATGAAAAAACTTTACTTGGCTTCAAATAGCTTAGCTAATCCTGAAGCTTCCCAGATGTTGGTGGTTTTTAATGGAGGGAAAACCTTGAGTACCTGGAAAAGACTGCAGATGTCAAAGAGGGACCACAAATCCAGCTCACTTACTTCCCTGGCCAAGAATCAAACCCAGGTCATATTGGTGAGAGTTGAGCACTCTGCCACTACACCACCCCAAGTAGGAAAATGATCTTCACATCATCATGTCAGTGGTGTTAAATTGACTGGATTAAACTCAAAAGTAGTGATTTTTTTGGAATGTTCATTTGAATGAATTTTATTGAGTTCTGTTTATGTAATTTACTTAATTTGCTGTATCATTGTTCTCCTGATAGATTAGATGCTCTTGTGATGAGGTTTGAAGCTCCAGACTCTCGCAACAGATGGGATTCTCCATTATTCACAGTACAGGTTATTAGGGAGTGGTGGTTGAGATGAAGTACAACTTACTATCTAGAGTGGCTGCTGAGACTATCATTTTAACAGGTTCTTCAGTTTCTTGGTATTTCCAAGCTAGATGAAATCTAGTTGTACTGACTCTCAGGCTCAACATTAACAACCTAAGATGTTCTGGACCAACAAGATACTTTAACACTTAAGAAGTGTTTGGGTCACACTTTTGATTTGTACTGAGCTCTGCTATCTACCTTACTTTCTCAAATGGATTTAAATTGAAATACTGTGCAGTTTCAGATAATTTTATGCCAGCTTTGATATTTGAGGAATACTTAAACTCAAATCATCATTAAACTGCATATCAAGACAAGATAAAAAAAACTGTACCTTCCCAAAATGTGGGCCCCAGGAGTTTATGTAGTATTTGATATAACAATGTTTTTAACAAGCCCAGTCCATTAGAGACAAAAAACTGTGAAAAGATTTAGAAAACTGATGGAATTATGTTAGTTTAGAGTTGTAAATCTTAATTTACATCGGTGAAAAGTAGCTGTGGCAAAAGAGGCTTGTGGTTACTTGCCAGATAAGTCAGAAAGAGCAGCACAAAAATTTAAACATGGGGTGTCTCATTAACTCACCAAATTTTACTTTGCATTTAAGTTCATTGGCGCAAGCAATATTAACACTGCCCAGAATACATGTCATCCTTTCTTTCCAGTGCACACGTTTTCGATAGCTGGTACGTAGTTTTTAGTACCTATATTGTTGCATGAGCTGCATTCAGCCTAATAACGTTTTCAGCACCTGCACATGGATCCATGGTGTATATGGGTGCTGCATCTCCTTTGTCTTCAGAAGAACTACACTCATGGGCGGCAGAACCGGGGGGGGGGGGGGCACTGGCCCTCCCAATAATTTTCTAACTGGCAAAGTAACTTTTGAATAGGAAATTTAGAATTCAGATTTTCTGAACTACGCGCTCAATATAACACATAGTCCATCGAACTTGATTTAAGCAATAAAATGCAAACTCCTGTGCATTGTAATTTTTTAATGCACTATGGGAGGTGTTGGGAGCCGAGCCGTCAGCGGCTAGCAAAATAAGCAACAAGCAAAATAATAAGAAAAAGCAAAGAGACGCGAGCTCAAAACGCGAAATTTGAATTTGAACTGCCGCGAATCGAGGGTAAAAACTCAACTTTATTTCGAAAGTTTTCCGATAGAAAAGGCCAACAGTCACCTCAGTTCCTTGGCTTGGTTTCCCCGTTTGACACCTACAAATAGCCTCATTTTTATTTGTTGTCAGGTTTGAATGGTAATTTTGTTTGTTGTCACTAGCTAACATGTGTTTCCTACGATGAAAAACTGGTTATTTGCAAGCAATAAATATGGCAGCGGTTCAGTTTTGATACCTGCGATTCAGTGTTGTGTGACACGTTCAAAAGCGTGCCCTGCACTATCTTACAGAGCACGTTTCTCGCCTGCGCTCTCGACCAACCATGAAGCGCGCAAGGTTCACCGGGGTTGACTATTTGTTCGTCGCTTCGAACATTTACGATTTCTACTGTGCCCCCCCCCCCCCCAATAATTTTTTGCTTCTGTCTTTGACGCACAGTTTAATAATGAAGTAATATATGTTAAATGAAGTGAAAATCTTAAGTGTCGTGATCAACTTATTTGTACCTTTAGATGCAGTTATGTCGACCAATTACATTAAGGTACACGCAGGTCGTCCATGCAGTTGGGGATTCCTTATTAATTTACTGACGGACGAATTCGCCTTTTCTTGTGCAGGTTGATGACGAGACGCCTTGCGAGTCAGTATATGAAGCCGCTGTCAACAGAATCCCCCCACGACCAAACCTGGCCACACAGTCGGTAGGAGAGAGCTTTTGCTTTGACTTCAGACTATTTGAAATAACATGATTGATAGTTGTAGTGATAAGAATGGAAAAACTGTTGCAGAAAACAACAAAAACGTTCAACGCTGTAAACAATAATTAGTGAGCCTTTTGTGTAACTGTAACTTTTTGGATTCGTTGATATCTATCACTGGAGACATAAATTAGTTATATTGTAATTAGGTCAAGCTTTTGTTCGGGTCGGGGCAAGAGTTCCCCTGTTTAGCTTTACACAAACAGTTCTAAGGTACTTTAGCTTGGTTTTTGGAAGTTTTTCAAACTGCATACGGCCCGATGTGCGAGGCAGAGTTCTGTCTAGTTCCAGCTTCTGCACATAGAAGCTTACCTCCTTTATGAAGGAGTGGCGCCCAGTTCGCAGAACTCTGTCCTCGAAGGTTTCACTACCGCCGTGGATGGACTCAGCGGCTGAGATTGCCGGCCCACAAGTTAAGAACGATCACAAGGCTGACATTTAGAATCAAACGGTTTTAAGAATTTTATTCAAACCTTGCGTACACAACTTTACCAGAAAATGGAGACTGAGCCTTGTTGCTTTGAGAAAGTTTGCCGGTTCTTATGAGAAAAGCGTGTAGTAGAGAGAGTCTTTGTAAGCACGACAAGAAGCGCGTTCGAGACTGAACAAGGTAGCTTTCAGGTGAATCCCAGGGTTCTAGAATCGGGTCCAGGTCGTCTCATTTCCTAGTGCTTTCAGCCTGTTTAAGATTATTTGTTTGTGCAACATTCCATTTCAAACCACTACATTCCATTCCGTCCTTTACTGATTTCAATACTCGCTAACGCAAGCTTGCTTTCCGATGATGCAGGTACTCAGATCGTCCAAGATCAATCAATATAGCAACTGTACTTAAGATGCACGTTTGGCTAGAACAATGTTACAAGGATTGTCAGTGACTTTTCTGTCTTAATTGATTGTGCATTGTCCTGAGTGTAGGAGTGTCAATTAAGTTATTTGGTAGTTAAGCTATTTCTGTTTCTCAGTCTTACTCAGTATTACATGCATGAGTAACTAAATGTGTCGTTCTGTTTTGTTTCACAGCAACCACTGGCAGCAACAAACTTTTTGTATGAACTAGATCGAATAACACAGGAAATAGTGACGGTAACCCTCAAAGAGCCTCATTAGCAAATTGTGTAAAAAATGTAAACTTTGGCACAAATTTTCACAAGTCTTTTCACGTGTGACTCTAAAACCATAAAAAGTCACTTGTGCCGGTTTCTGAGTTAAAACTTACGAACAGAAGAAAAAAGATTGGGTTACAAATCTTAGAACAAGGGCTTAATCTCAGAAAATCGTGGGGACAAGGCTACTCTACAACTTACAATACCCTGTTCTTTATTTAAGTCGTCTACAAAGGTTTTTGTCTTCTGAAACATTAGATTTTGATGTGGTTAGTGCTTCAAGGGTTTTTTGGTTTTTTCTCCCCATAGGCACATTGGGACATAGGAGACGCCCGAGCGTTCTCTGTTCTCGTACGCTTAAGATTATCCAAAGGTATCATCGTTGCATTCTAGCACGGATTCTGACTTAGGCTTGGCCGTGTCAATAGTAGCCCAAATGAAACTGAGACGAGATGCCCTTTTAGATCCCCGTTACAGTTCTTCATAACTACGATTGCTCTGCCAAGTCGTTCGCGTGCAACATATTCATAAAGTTATAAACCAAACCAGAGCTAAGAAGTTGGACAGGCGTGCTCCAAGTTTCGCGACGAGGTCTCAATTAGCCTGCGTTAATTGCAGCCGGCCACAGTTCTTTCAACCGTCGATATGGTCCGGATATGACCCGGAGGTTCAGTTACAGAATGTCTGTGGCGCAGGCTAGGTCTCAAGACTCGCTTTTAGATAAGTGAATATTTAAAAGGGTAAAGCCTGCTACCTATGTGTCCTTGGTGGCACCTGGTAGTAGCTGCAAGTTACCCTAAGCACTCTCATACAGTGTTGGTGACCCCATTCAGATAAATTAGTGTAACACGTGGTTTCACGCTTTCCTTCGTTCTTTCTGTCCAGGTGCTGGTCGCAGCCCAGAAGACGTTTGTGCCCGGTGATCAATTTCCGGTTCCGGGAACAAAAGAAAAAATATCCTTCTTGCTTTAACTTTTTACTAATGGTCACTTCATTTTCCGAATAAATATAGAGATTCCATTCTTTTGTAATGGAAATTTTTTGAGAGGAAGCAACCTCACCACTTTATCCCCTCAAGCGGCTTCAAAAAGGCGCCCAGTACACAGAGAAACACAAGTGCGCTGTGAATCTGAAGTAGCCAAGCTTTGTTTCACTTCCAAATGAATAGACTTTTCCCCTTCTTACGTCATCAGCCCCAAATCGCGCAGTGTCAGTTTCTGGTACACGTAGTTAAATCTGCGAACATTTCTACGGCCATCACACATGCAGCGTTCAGCTATTGTTGCTCAACGTTTCATCAAAACTCCACTTTTTTCAAAACTCTTGCCCGCGAATCAGTGAGCAATGAGGGCGAGAGCTTTGAAAACACTAAGGATGCACTTTACTTTAGCTTCTGATGTGTGTCCACAATTTCGTTGAAACTTCAAGAAAAATAATGAGCGCTAACAACAGAACGCTGTGTGAGAGAACAGAAACAAATTTTCACGCGGTTATCTACAAGCACCAGAATGTAATGCGCTGTTTCGGGTGAATGACCAAATAAGGAGAAAACGAGGCCTGTTTTTGTTCTTTTTTTTTTACTTTGCGGATAAAACGCTTTAATACGAGTTATGTGGTTGGGCAGCCTGTGCTCCGATCAATCATCTATGGTCGACAGCGTTCATCCAGTCAAAGCCGAATGTGCGGCGTTTCGTCTGCTAAAAACAGCATGCATTTTTACGCTTCATTGTGCATCGTTTCTATCCCAACCTGAAGCACGAGTCAGTATGGTAATGATGTTAGGTTTATGATCTTCGTGTGTACGAGCCTGACTCACTGTCGGTAAATACTGTGACTCCTAAGCCCCGGGTTCGATCCCCGATCCTGTCAAAGAGTGAACATTTCTTAGGTGTTCTTTTACCAACGGGATGTTAAGCCGTTTGTCTCGTCTTCTGAATCCTGCCCAGGGGACTTAAAAGAACCCAATCGTTTGTTGATAAAAGTAGGTTGGTCGGTTGGTTTGACAACGAAGAGTAGAGTGTCAATAAAAACCATTATTATCATTATTCATTATTATTATTGTTATCATCGTCATTATCAAAGACAGTGTTGCTGGTAATTTTAATTTATGTGTTGCTTTCCTTGACTATATCGTTGAACGTGGATCTATGCCGACAAGTTACTATGGCCGAGCTGCGCCGAGTCAGGCGACAATTTATTACCTATACAAAGACTCATCCAGTGGAAGACACCACAAAGATTGCTAACATGTTTGTCCAATATTTGAACAACAGTATTAAATAAAGATTTTGAAAAAACTTTTTGGAACTTTTTTAACAGTTCTCGCTGCGCGATTTTTTTTTTGAATATCACAAACAGCTAGGTGTAACTTGAGTTTACCAAAGCTCGCATTTGATTGTTCGCTCAGCTGTTTTTCGCAAAACGATTTCTCTTACTTGCACAATGGAGTAGTTATCATTTTCTGCGGGAAAGGCAGGGTTAAGTAAGTGCAAAAACCTTCAACATTCTCAGATCAGGTGTGGCAGTGAAAACTATTTATTTTTTTCTCGCTAACAGCGCAATACTTAAAATGTAAGCATTTAGGAAAATTACCGTGCTTTTTGTTGTGGCAAATAAACTATTCTGTGCTTGTGTTAAATGATTTATCTCAGTAAATGCCTTTGTGTTGAAGTTCGCTCTTCCAGAAAACTTGAGTGAGCGGTGCCGGAGAGCAATGTGGTGGGGTCAATCTATTTTCCTGTGTTTGTTAGTGCGCCGGCACCGACTCCGTAGCCAAACCCTTTGGCTCCATAGTTCTTCCCGTAGCAGCCTAACAAACAAGGAACAAAAGCTTGTAAAAAAGCCAAAATTAACAGATAACAGGCTTCCTTTGAGAGTTTCTTGTAGCTTTTCTCGCATGCGCGAAACTCGAACAAAACCCAACTAAACAGTCGCGAAAACTCGAGACGTATTTCTCGGGACCCAACTTGATTAAATGAGACCGTCAAAGCCGCCCCATTAAACTTGTGACAAAAAGGTTGTTGGTCAATTATTGTTAAACTGTAGTACACGCTTGTAAGTTTTTTACGTACCCTCAGTGGTTCCCAGTCATTACCAACTTTCCTTTTATAACACACACAAAACAAGGCATTTGGTAATGAGAAAATGAGAGTTGGTCAAACAGGGTGAATTACTACTGAACTGATGAAGACTAAAATTCTCCTAAACTTATTCCATGGGATCTAGTGGGGAGACTGGGACTAAAAGGGTTAAAGAATTTGATGGTTGAAGGGATAATAATCCTTTTGTACAACAAACTTCCATGTTAATAGTGGGTGAAAATAATTTACATTAAAAAATAAGAATATCGAAAACATTTGAGGCTGAACTCCTCGATCAATATCCTCGATATTCGGTCTTATCTCAAGTTTCATGTCCTTGTAAAATAAGAAAGGAACATTGGTCAACAAACAGTAGTGTTTTCATGGACTTTTGTTTTAGGGCATTTTTAGAAAATTAGAAAAAACCGCAGAACTAAATCATGCTAAGTCGCGAACAATTGCAACCAAAGTTATCTTCACAATCTTCAAACCCGCGCGTGTAAGGGATAGCAAATGGTACCTCATTGCCTTCCACAGTTTCGGTCTGGGAGTTTTCAAATGGTCGTCTCGGATTCATCATTCGCTTAACCGCCGCCTGGTTAGCCTAGTTGGTAAGGCGCCAGTCTGTCGTGTGGGAGGCCCGGGTTCGATTCCCGATGCCGGACCTTCGCTCAGGGTCTTAAAATAACTGACGAGAAGGTGCCGCCTTTGCTCCAACATCTGCAAACGGTTAGACCTTCGCATCTTCTCGGATAAGGACGTTAAACCGTAGGTCCCGGGTTGCAGACCTCGAAGGAGACCTCGAGTTTTATTGCCTGTCCTCTCGTGACTAGAGTCAAAATTGTTATAAAACATAAAACAACATGAAACCTATGTACGCGTGCGCCAACTAGATGTGTTTCGAGAAAAACTTACCCTTGCAGTAGATCTCATCCCCTTTGTTTGAAAGAGTTGTGGAATCAAGACCTTTGTTGCAGTCTTGGCAACGGAAACACCCTCTATGCCAGACTTTTCCATTAGACTTTCTCTCCTCTGCAAAGTAAACAGTCTTGCCACATTTCTGGCAAGGATTTCCGCCTCCGAACTGTGGCATTTTGTTGTCTGCTGGAAAAGTACATTTTATTATATTATTTTTTAGGGGTGAAAAACTATTGGTGTGTTTAGCAAACGTGCGTACTACGGGGTTAAGTCAAAAGTTCTTTGGCAATTGTTCTATTTATACGCTCGCGCCTTCGTTTACTGCTTATTACTTTCAGCACAAAAACGAGGGGACTTAGCGCCGACTCGCTAGCTACCCAGGGAAAATTTTCAACTTTTAATTGCTCTTTTAGGATAATTTTAAAACCGAGAGGTATTCGTGGGGTGAAATTTTTTTATCCCTCGGTATTTTTAGGGTATTTTGGGAACTTTTCCGACGGTTTTCACAGTCAGTCTGTCGCTTAACTCCCCCCCTCCCCCCCCGCCC
>JAOBAT010070190.1:0-22105 GCA_026413305.1 Hydrozoanthus tunicans | reverse complement strand
AACTAATGGGAAAATTTACAGGAACGAGCCCAATAAAGGTGCAGTTAAACTTTCAAGGCCCCCATTTCCTCACCCAGCCCCCTCCCCCTGATAAATAATGAACGGTCCCTCAATTGTAAACGCTCACGAAGTGCGTGTATATCGTTGCACTTTCGCATGCATAGAGTTTGGTCAAGCTAAACTGATTGCGACTGTATTTTGCATTTTTAAGTAAGTACTATTTTGTGCTTAAGAGAAAATTTGAGATTCTATTTACAGCAATTTAGTGATCATTTATCTAAAGTTTATGTCATTTTTTTGAACGAATATTGCAACCAGAGAGATGATTAAATGCATGTTTTTGCGTTCAGTCAATCATGCGCGGGCGAAATCCTAATGTGCACGTTTGTTTGTGTTGTTTCGAAGTGCAAATCTAGACTTTTCATGTATCAATTTAGAAGAAGGCTTCGCTTTTAATAATTTCCTAGACTTAAAGAAGTTTCAATGTCGGATATTTGGAAGGAAATTGTGTTAATCCAACTTTTGCCTCTTCGATCAACTTTTTGGATTTGAGCAACTTTCCGGCAACTTCTTCCAATTAGGGAAACGTTATATAGTTTTTTAAGACAGAAAAGCCCTTTTTCCAATGATTTTTGTAAAAATATGTTTTAAATTTGCATTCTCTCTAGAGCTGACTTTAACTTTGAGTGACAGATTTGCCCTTTCTGTGAAGATCACCACATATATCGTTTCTGGGTTACCTGTGTTTCTTAAAGGCCGGCGCACACTAATGAGGTAAAGAGCTGAGCTGTTTGCTCGCGAGGCTGTTTGGTCAGCTTGTTCCACACGTGTGCGGCAAAATTTTAGTGAGATTTGAGCTTGGTAGGCAAAAATCTCACTAAAGATTTGCCGCACACGTGCGAAACAAGCTGAGCAAACAGCCTAGCTCTTCACCTAAAGTGTTCGCCGTCCCTTAAGGGATTTACGGTCAGCGTATAGATCTACGTGAAGACGTTTTCAAAGGACCGATAGTCTTAGATCAAGCGAAACATAGTCCAGCTCAGTAGACTTTGCTAGTGAAGACTCAAGTACCGACCAAATTGAATTAGCAATAGCACTTGTAGTAGATATTACGGAGCCTGAAAGGGCTGCGATTGTAAGACAAAGGAAAACCCAAAGAAACTTTCAACACAATGGAACATTTTTTATGCCCTTGAGGAAACTGTAGAAGCAATTGTTATGCTATGTTACAATTGCAAGCGGAGGGAAAAAATCAAATTCTGATTTTAAAGTGGACACGTCCATATTGCACCCTCAACACGTGATCTTAAGACTCTATTTTTTGTTAAGACGTTACTTATTTACCATATTAACAAAATTATAAGAAATTTGTTGCTACCCGCAAAATAGCTTAAACTAGTCGAGGTGGGCAGCGAACATTATAAATAAACTATTACGTACGTGAGGTGGTATTCAGCTTTCACTTTTAACCTTAATCACATAGTTAACTGGAATTTGATATAAGACAAAAATAAAGATGGTGGAAAACATATACACAGTAAAAGATGATGAAATTGAAAAACTGAGCAAAATCAAAAATTAGTAATATTTACTTTTATTGAGGCGCAACGTGAAATGTAGAAATCATTTATCGAGTTTCGAGAGGATATCAAATATATTAAGATATTCATCCTCAACTTCAAGAAGGTCAAGCAAGGCACTATGTAATACAGTCTTAAATCTTGATTTACGCTGTTGAACACGGATACTGGAGGGAATACTGTTTCAGAGAACAGCCCCAAATTTGGAAAATGACTTTAACTCTTTATTTAACCTCGATTGTCCAATACAATAGTTACCACTTGCAGAATAACGTTGATCAAGATAGTGAGTTGAACTTGTAAATGATTTTAGTTATGTTTGTTTCCAGATGGTTGATAGATGTATTGACAAAAAAGACACCATGCATGTTTACTGGGTTCGTATTCTCACCACCTGCTGTATAATCAAGCGCTTAGGCAAGCATAGGCATTCAAGTTATACGAATAAGTAATTATCAGAGGTTAAAAATTTTGTTGGGCATTTTTATGTTGCATTAAACTATAAAACTAAATATAAAGTTTTTGGACTTGAGAAACGAGCAACTTCTTCAAAGAAAGAGCAACTCTTGAAGGTTTTTTGGGCAACTTTTAGCAAAAACCCGAGCAACTGTGACGAAAGTACCCCACCCCCCCCCTCGGGAAAGCATGTAACTCTTTTTTCATGAAGATTTCTACATTTAAGCATGCCAGTGGGGTATTTTAGATTTAGTTAACCGTAGTAATTGCATGAAAATTTCTCATTAAAGAAGATACAGGAAACAGTTTATAAAAATCACTGACTCTCTGTTGACTAGACAATCATTAAGAATTTCGTTTTTTCTTCATCTTAGGGTTGTGTTTTTTCAGCCCGTTGTTAGGAGGTCTATTAGCAGATACCAGACTTGGCCGATTCAACACCATTTTTGGAGCAGCACTACTGTATTTGCTTGGTACTGCCTTTCTGTGTGCCTCTACCAATGAGTATGACTTAAAGGGAGAGATTCCTGGCAAAACCAAAGACGTGTTGCTCGGTTTTGCCTTGTTTTTAATTGCACTGGGCGCTGGTGGGATAAAGGCCAACGTTGCACCTTTTGGAGCTGATCAGGTGATTTTTAAAGAGTGTGCTTCATGCTAATGTTGTGCACGTGTAGCTAAAAACGTTGTGAAAATTTGATTATAGCTATAATCCTTTTGATCAAATGTGTGTAAACTAAAACTACACAGCACCCAATCCATTTGTGGACGTTCTGATATGTAGAATACCTTCCATGCCCTTGATTGCATGAAAGATTTTAATAATAATAATAATAATAATAATACTAATAATAATAATAGTAATAATAAAATAATAATAATAATAATAAAAATAGTAATGATAATATTAGTATTAACAATAATAATAATAATAATAATAATAATAATGATAATAATTCTTGGTACGCATTATGCATTGCCTCAATGTATTTACAATAATTTACAGTTGCCTGTGGTACTGAGTGTCTTAGATAGTCCGCTATAGACGGTTTACATTTATATGAGTTAAGAATTGCCCTCAGTTAGTAGAAGAGACAGACCACAACACCGGGATTATGTGGTTCTTTTAAGTCCCCCGATAGAAGATCGAGAGACTGGGCCTACGGTTTAACGTCGATCCTTATCCGAGAAGACGCGAAGGTCTAACCGTTTGCAGATGTTAGAGCAAAGGCAGCACCTTCTCCTCGGTTCTTTTAAGACCCTTAGTGAAGGTCCGGCACCGGGAATCGAGCCCGGGTCTCCCGCACGAAAGACTGGCGGCTTACCAACTAGCAGTGTTTTCCCGAGACGTGAAAGTAGGCGTTGGAAAAACATAAGTAGGCGTTGCAAAAATCTTTTTATTATCCACTCCGCCTTAGAGCTTTTCTTTTTCAAACGAATATTTAAAATGACAAATAAGTAGGCGTCGCAAACTGCAGAGTTGCCCTAGGATGCGAAGCCGACGGCTTATTTTGAAAACACTGACTAGGCTAGCCAGGCAGCGGTTAGCCGTATGTTTGTTGTCGTGTTATGCGCAAGAAAGTTATGTAAGGTTTATTCTGAGGACATTGTTTTTGTAGCTACAGCTGATATCAGCGGTATAGCTACTTTGTCATTGTGTTTGTAAGAGGATGACCACGAGCGAGCGAGAGGAGCGTGCGTAAGGAATAAGCACGGGCAATATGACGGGAACCTGGAACCGAGTTATTGCGCAAGTTCTAATTCAGCCTAACTGCAGTTAGCACTACAAGTTGGCTAACAGAAATATAATTCTTTTTTTGCCCTTGACTGAGGCAATACTGTTATACCTTGCTGTGTGTATTTGTGTTATACAACTGGATCGACAGACTTGATCCAAAACTGACTATTTCTGTAGCTACATGTAGTCCATAACTACCTTTTCTTGTTATTTGAGCCTCAATGAATTATTTTTTCCAATTTCTTTTTAGAATAAAGATGCGGGCAGTCAAAAAGTTGAAAGTTTTTTTCTTTGGTACTTTTGGTCAATTCAAGTTGGTGCAGTTCTTGCATTTACTGTAATTGTTTACATTCAACAAAATGTCTCCTTCTTCTTCGGGTATGTCGTCGCTGCCTGTTCAATGTTTGTGGCTCTGGTCACGTTCACTGTAGGACGTAACAGCTACGCTACCTTCCCACTTCTTGGCAGCTTTTTAACGGACCTTCTCAAAATTTGGTGGTCAGCTTTGAGCAATTTGATACGAAAACGAAGAACCGCACAGACAGAAGGGGCAAGCTGCCTTGACAGGACAAAGAAGTCATTTGGTGGAACATTTCCTGACATGCAAGTAGAAGATGTAAAACTGTTCCTTAGGATTTTACCGGTCTTCGTGACTTTCATTATGTTTAATACGATCTACGCACAGGTACGGTTAGTAAAGTTGCCAACCCCTTCCCCGAAGGTTTGGCTTGAATTGTGAGGCTTTTTTGTCATAAGTACAGTCTTTGTAAAAATTTTCTTCAAGTGGTATATATAGGGGGAAGAAATTTCTGCATCTTCAAGTTATCGGGAAAAGTTGCCCAGTTGTGACATTTTTAAGCAAAATGCGCTCAAAAAGGCTCTCGGAATGTAAGAATTGCACTTAAAAGAATGCCATTTTACAAACATTTTCCGAGGAAGCATGCCCTTGGAACGCTTTGTAAACCCCATTATTTTTCTTGGCAGTCGCAGTACCATGCAAACTATGTTTTGCCGGCCGCATTATTGGTATATTATTGACACACCAATACTATTACCTATTTGTATTTTAATCTTTCTGCAGTGAACCGCATACAAATTATTTATAAACTTACGAAGACTTTGAACACACATTCTTTCCAGGGAGGAGCATCATGTTATCAATCTTTATTATACAACTTCAGCATTTTAAAATTTGGTTGAAAATACTAGTTCCATAAAAAAAGACAGATCATTTATTTTTGCACAATTTTTATTTTCAATATATAATCTATAAGCTCTGTTGCATTTCATTCTTACATGTTCAGGGTGTTTTTCATTAACAGATGTCAACAACATTTTTGTCTCAAGCTATTCACATGGATCTGAGATTGTCCAAAAATGTGAAAGTTCCAGCAGCCTCCATTAGCGCCTTTGAAACCATAGTTGTGATGTTCCTTATACCAGTGGTTGGCAAATTAGTCTTTCCAGTACTGCCGTACATCGGGGTTCGTTTGACCCCCCTGAAGAAGATTGGGGTTGGAATGCTTTTTGCAGCTGCATCGGTTGCTGTGGCAGGCTGGGTGGAGATTGCAAGGAAGAAATCTATCCTTGAAAACGGCCACTTTAAGCAGGAATTGTTTCATTCTTCATCAAATTCCTCTCACTTGAGTGTGTTTTACCAAATTCCGCAATATGTACTCCTCGGTGTCGGCGATGTTTTAACAGGCGTCTCAGGTATAGCTCTAACGATATTTTCATTAGCAGTTCTCTCTATATTTGATAGCACCAGTGACCTGTTGAAAGTGAAAATCGAGATCACTGCAAGATGCTTTGGCTAACGATTTAGAAGCGTTGAAAAAATGCTGGGTAACGATTTTCAAAGCGTTGTAGACAGCTTGGTGGATGTTTTCAAAGCATTGATTAAAGGGGAACTGAACTCCTAAAATCAACATATTTTAAATGAAATCCTTCAAGGTGTTGGAACATATCTAATTTTTTTTCTTATGTCGGGCTGATTTTCCGAGAAATTCTAGTTTGCATGTGCGTGTTTCGGGTCGTCAGCGGTAAACGAAGGTAACGTGTGACGTAGGTTATGGGAGCGAATAAGCGCGTGAACAGTTTTTGTTGTCATAAGCTCGCTTACACAGTCAAGAGTGAAAGTTACAACTTATTTTGTGTACGATAGCTAACTCCAATGATTGTTTTTTTCAGTCTGAGCCATTCCTTTCCGATATCTCCTGTCATAGCCTCACTCTCTCTCGAGCTGCCGGTACAATGCAGCAAGTAACGAGTTTTAAACACGAATTTCTCGGAAAGTCAGCGCGATACGAGAAATCTTTTTTAAAATATTAATTTCACATTCAGTTAAAGATTTTGTTTGGCAAAAGTTGATTGTAGGGTTCAGTTCCCCTTTAAGGCATTGTCGGGTAATTGCCAGGCACTGGTTATGCCTTCAACAACCCATTAAAAGTTTCGCCGACTTAAAGTCTTTCCCGTAATACCGCATGCCAAGAAAGTAAAGATTAATTATTGTTTGCAGGTTTGTCTTAGTTTGAAAACTATTTTAAGTTAGATTGAAGTTACACTTCTTAATTTTCTTTTCGTCTTAACATGTAAGGAATTCCTTCCTCCTGGGTGTGATAATTAACAATTATTCCAAGAGCGCGCGTTGGATATGAGATGGTAAGTAGTCGACGAGGCGCGTAGCGCTGAGTTGGCTATAAATCATCTCATATCCAACAAGCGCGAATGGAATAATTGTTTTATTAAATTTAATTAGTTTTCTAAACTCTTCCATACTACAGAACCTATTTTTTGGCTTTGCAAACACTACAGTCAGTTTCCATATTTGGTGAACTCCGAATATGAGCTGATAACCGAGACCGAATGAACCAATCAGAACGCGCGAATCGCAATATTCGAGATTGAAAATTTAATGATACTGCATATGAAGTCTTAGCTCTGGAATGGGTGTGATTATACTGCAAATGAAGTCTTAGTTCTGGAATGCAATCGCTTGAGAACCAAAATCAGTTGCAGGGACCTGTCTTTGAGACCACACGTAGACCATTGTACGTAGCAATATTTCATGTCGGCGATTTGATTATAGGTTCTGGCTTGTTTTACAGGTTTGGAGTTCGCATATTTGGAATCTGCACAGTACGTACACGGTTTTGTTATCGGGCTGTATTTGGTCACGATTGGTATTGGATACTTCCTGGCCAGTGCACTTGTAGCTGTGGTGTCCAGATTGAGTCATTCTCAGTGGTATCCAGTCGACATTAATTATGGCCACTTGGAAAAGTACTTTTTTCTTCTCGCCGGTCTAATGATGGTCAACTTTGTGGTGTTTGTAGTAATTTCCTCACGATATCGGTACCTTTCAGTCCCACCAGCTGATCCCCGTCCACGGACGCGGTACTTGAGCTTTTCAAATCGAAGAGAAAGGTGATAAACTCTAAAGAAACAGCCGTCCATGTAAGACGGACGAGGTTAAACCCCTCGCGAGAGAGGAGATTTAACACGAAGACATATACAATACATAAGAAACTAAACTTCAAACAGTGGTACATAGTTCATTACAAACGTTGCTATTGCTATTGGTGCTAGTATTTGAAGGGGCTGAACGTACTGAAATACGAATTTCCGCATAGATGACCTTCGTTAAAGTATAAATATTGCCATGAACAACATTAAGTTATGTTTTCAAATTTGCCGGTTTGCGTTATGACGGTGATGCGTTTGAAGCAAACTTAACTGAACAGTTTAACACTGAGTTACGGCGCTAACCGGCTTTCGTGCAACCGAAAATAACTGAGATAAAATTTAACTCTAAGTTAGCTGATTTAACTCTGAGCTAAATAATATAATATAAGAGTTATATCAGCTTCGAACAACCGGGCCCTGGGGGTAAGTACTGTAAATGCTTTCAATGAAAATAAAGCTAAAATCTTTGGGGCCGTGACTAATTTTGTTGTAATCGATTGTAAATACAGGGGCGGATACAGGGTAGGGAGAAGGCGATGGGGGGGGGGGGGTAGTTTGGGTGCATGGATTTCCAACCCCCCCCCCTTTTTTTTTAACCTACAAAAAAAAACAAATCACTTGGCGTCGACAAAATAGGCAAAATATTTGCAAGTTTACAGATAACTCAATAACTCTAGGGTCCGCAAAATATTTACGCAAAGAATATGTGCAAAACCAGGTGGGTTAAAGTCCCTATTAAGCTTATTTTTTTTACTTTTTAGATTGAAAACGTTGTCATCTGTGAACTCAAAATTCGAATAACCGAAGAAAATTTCCACGTCTAAGTATTCTTTTTAACAAAAAAAAGATTGGATTGTAAATTCTGACCGAGCAAGCCGGAGACTGGTAACCTGTAACGTAGCAGCAGTGAGTTATGTGGTTTTTGTTTAAAATATTCATTTCTGTTTAAAAATGTAAAATTTTTATTTCAAACATTTTCAAGAGAATACTTCATTGATTAAAGTTATAACAATGTGACTATTGTAGCCAGATTTGAATTTTAGAGATAAAAAAGATTGTCTGTGCTTCATGCCTCGTGCTACGTCATATGCCTCTTGCTACATCATCATTACACGCTTCAAGCCTAAAAAATGTAATAGGAGCGGCGAGAAAAGGTTTTGTTTTCGAAAATTATTATTATTAAAGGGTTTTACTTTAATCTGGATCTTAAAAAAATAAGCTTGATAGGGACTTTAGAAGGCATCCAACACTCACTTTTACAATGGCATTAAGCGCTACAATCGACGTGTGAATAACCAACCCCCTTTTTTAAAATCCTGTACCCGCCCCTGAAATATATCTTCATGACTTATGATTATACAGATTCTGACCTTGGATCAATTTGGAGCGGAACCAATATATTACACTTTATATTTATTACAAGGAACAGGATATTTATTTCAGGCGGATGCATATCCGAGATTCTGTATTTTGTATGAGCGGCTGGTCAACCAAATTCAATAGGCTCGAAGAATCATTAGCTACGAAGAACACACTTTCTATGACGCCCAAAACAATATATGGTGATATGTATTTTGGGGGTATCAAAATTTTTGGAAACAGCTATATTTATATGAACAACAGTCTATTCCTCTTCCTAGTAGATAGGATGAAGATAGCAGTTTTAAACTAAGGAAAGTGCCAAATTTTAAAACCTTTACAACACTGCAAGAAAGTAGGTATTATAGTATAAATACTGTGTATTTTACAAATAGTACATACATATATAAAGTTTTAAATGTTTTCGTAAACCGACGTTAAGACGCAAAGTTGTTCTTGTGAAAAAAGCGCGTAATTAAAAAGATACGCTTACGTTTAAAATTTGCGTGCGCAACAAATTCCTCTCATTTTTCCCAATTCCATTGCTCCTGCGCTAAATGAGCAAGTTACATATCTGTGCTCAAGTCTAAACACGGGCTAAGAACAAGAAAACGAAAGGATTGTCCAATACATCAAATGAAACAATATACAAATTATACAGAATTTCTAAACGAATCTATAAGGGAAAGCAGCATTGAGTCCCGGGTTGAGTACACACGTGTTTTAGTCATACCTCCGCGGGTCAGGTATGACTAGAAGCAAAATATTCGGACTCTTGGATTAAACATGAATTTAAACAACCCATCAATCTGGTAAAACCAACATACCATTGAGGCTGTCGACAACTAGACGTATGACACCGGAAGTTTCGGGAAATACCGCTGTACTACCGTGGGCTTACCCTTTCCTCGATGGCGCCAGTGTACTTGAAGGGACCCTATTTTAGATGTTCACAGGTACAGTGTACTGTATAAGCGAATAAGAAAATAATATGTATAACAATTTCAATAACATTCGCATTCTCTAATAAGTATGCTGACTAACTCAGTCAATAGATGAGTAGTTTCAATTAAATATATAATCCCAACCCGGAAACACTTTTGGATGTGCCCTCACATGCCGCATGCGGTAACATGTATGATTGCATAGCCTATAGGAATTTTATACTATCCCAAAATTTGCCTAGCTCGCTTCCATACGTAAGATATCGATGTTTCATAGTAGTCATGCAATGCAACCAAAGGTAGAACGTAACTGTTGTTTTGCTAGTTCGATTCCAAGCGTAAAAACGTTTTTGAATTTGGTATTATAGTAATATGAATCTCAAATAAGGTGTTTATATATAAGCTAGTGCCTTAATAGGAATAAAAATGGCCATTATGCCGGGAGTTCATCGTTTTAGCATTGCAACTGTAGAGCCATATAAGATTCATAAGTTAGTTCAGTAGGTACATTGATGTTTATAATTTATAAATAGCTGTCACATGGCTTGCATTCAACACAATTGTCATCTGATTAAAGCATACAATATTATACTAGCTAGCTATAAATTACTGTAGTGCCTTAATAGGAATAAAAATGGCCATTATGCCAGGAGTTCATTGTTGTAGCATTGCAACTGTAGAGCCAAATAAGATTCATAAGTTAGTTCAGTAGTTACATTGATGTATATAATTTATAAATAGCTGTCACGTGGCTTGCATTCAACACAATTGTCATCTGATTATGCATACAGTATTATACTAGCTAGCTATAAATTACTGTAGTGCCTTAATAGGAATAAAAATGGCCATTATGCCGGGAATTCATCGTTGTAGCATTGCAACTGTAGAGCCAAATAAGATTCATAAGTTAGTTCAGTAGGTACATTGATGTATATAATTTATAAATAGCTGTCACATGACTTGCATTCAACACAATTGTCGTCTGATTAATGCATACAATATTATACTAGCTAGCTAATTACAATTAACCCATCCAAAACTTCATCCCAAAAGGAACAGGCATAGCTCAGTTGGTTAGTGTGCGGCCTTCATTGCTAGAGGTCCCCATACAGTTCCATCCCTGGTGACTGTACAGCTGTTTCAACTTTCTTCTGATAAGTATAGCTGTAGCTTTGAACGCCCATAAAACGGAGCATGCATGCACACTGACACAGGCCTAGGGTATCAACAGAAGACAGAAAATAGCGAATTTTGCCACCAAGTTCTCAAATTACTGCCACCTACTTTCTATAACAAATAAACTATAATTGTTTTAAGTTCCTTGAGTTTCTTGCTGACCCCCCTAGGGGTACAGCTGCCTACTTTAATATGGTCTGCCGCCCACTTCAAAACTTATTGAAACCCCTGCTGACAGAAGGAGAGGGTAAAGGGTGCACTGTCGACTTCCATTGATTAAACAGTTAACTCAGAGAGCTGAAGGAACTATTGACATTAAATAAATGAATAAACCTTTAATACATTAAACTGTTTGGCAGGTTTGCAAACAATATTATAATAATTGGCTGACTCAAAGTTAAAGGTCACCTTACAAACAACACTTATATAGAGCCTCAATTAAATTATTTGTTATTTTATTATGTTATTAAGATTGAATTAAGCTTAAATTGACTGTTATACCAGCCCCAATACTTGCATGGTTGCCAGATCTAGAACTAGTAGCTAGAGGTCAATTCTGTTTAAAAGTAGATGAAATACTGAATACAGGGATTTCTTCTATAATTAAGGGCTAGTGCTCATGCATATGTGATTGACTTTGATTATATAATTAATTGTCAAGAATTTATCATTTAATAATTTAATCTTTCAAGTATTTTTTTTGTTTTAGTACACGTATGTAACTATAATACCAGCTCTTCAAATTCATCAGTCATTAATCTTATAATTATTATAAATTAAGTTTTTTTGTCATTGAAAGGTTAGACTCTGCAGCCATTATATTGCGTTGTAAGGCCAGCTGCCATAATTATTTATAATTTATGCATGCATGTGTGTTTAATTTCAGAAAACTCCCTGTTTATTTTTTTCCTTTCCCTGAAATCATTTTGGACTTCTTGAAATATATTTTCTGATTATCCCATGTAAATTGAGTAATACCTAGGAGCTAGCTATAGATACCTATTTAGGGAAGCTATAGTGTTCTGTTAAACCTTAACAGCTGAAACAGCAAGGCATATTTAAAAATAGGCAGTCAAAGGCTGTGTGTGACTCAAGGCAGAATGCATATTAACAGTAATTTAAGTTAAGAGAATGAAAATGCAAATTTTTTTATGAGTAGCGACTTTAGTATTGGTTTTAGCATAGTGAACTATACTTTCAGAAGAAAAAGTTAAATATAATCCGATCCAATTCGTAACTCGAGCCTTTGTTCTCTTAGCCAGTGTGATCTCCATGACGACGATTACATGTTTGATTAAATGCTAGGAGCGCCTGCTTCAATCGGAATGGTTACAATTCACTCTGGCTCATTCAAATCAATGACATAGTGACGAGAGGCCCCATAAGGCCTTTTGTCACAAAAATCGAAGTTTATTGCTTATTTCACCATGAAAGAAAGTTAGAGACCAAGACCTTCAAAAAAGATTTCACTTAAATTAACAATAAAAGCTTTTCAAATTTATGATATATGTCATTATAACTGATTCAATTTGCAAACTAGTGTATAATTATCCATGAAATTTTGTATTTATCAATACCTAAATTGGCTGGTTATATTATTACGATTTTATGTAAAGCAACTCTGAACTTTAAGGAAAAGGTGCCATAGAAATATAATTTTATTTTATTTTTTATTATTTTATACCTAAAATTACCTACTACCTAATTACCTAAAACAATTCATATTTAGATATATATACAGTTCAAGTGATATATAGTTTGTTTATTTAACAATTTATATAGACAAGGCTGCAGTACATTACACAATAGTCGAAAAAATCTGTAATGATATATAATAATAACTATTGGAAAAATCAAAGCTATTTTGAGTTATATATTTACATACTTTAGGTATAACTAATTTTAAAATATGTAGTTAATCTACATGTTAATTACCTAAAGTATATACAACTCAAGAAAGCTTTGATTTTTTTCTTTGGTTTTCCGGTATATATGGTAACAACAACGTGTTACCAAAAGGCTGGTCTTAACAAGTATGGGACTGAAAGGATTAAAGGCAATGAAAAATCTCTCTGCAATTCCCTTCCCCTAACCCCACAAGAGCATAATTATTATATAGTTAGAAGTAACTGGCCAGGTCTAAATTAAGGGTACACTAGTATATAAATTATTATAAAAGAATTATTTGTCTTTTCTTTGTGTGCTCAGATTGATTCCCTTCTAGCCTAGGGCCAGTGATGTCGTGATCAGTAGAGGCAATTTTTGATATACTGACTATTATTTGTTTGTCATGATCATTCGATAAATAGTGGTCATGCAGTATAGCAAAATTAACCTAAATTGGTTAACTCGTGAAACTGTTGTTTGTAAATTAACTTGCAATTGTTTGATATTATTACAGTTTAATGCTTTTGGTTGCAGCCACTTGCTGCAAAGGTTTTAATGTTATATTGAAAGTCTCATATTAAAATGACTCCCCGGTATACACCCATAGGGAGGCCAGTGGACACAACACCCTCCCCTCTGATGTTAAGATTCTAGACAAGGAGGCGCGATGGTTCGAGTGGGGAGTGAAGGAGGTGATCTGGGAGAGGGCCAAGGTCCCCTCCTTAAATAGGAGGGGTGGACTGAGGTTTCGTTTGTCTCACTCTTGGGACACTGCTTTGCTTGGTGTCCCATCATGCATCTCAGCCTACACCAACCATCATGCATAAAGAAGCCTAGTGGTTCTAGGCAAGACACTAAGTTTCAGGATTAATGTCCAGTAATAGTTTTATTTAATTTATTTATCTATCATTCTCATATTAAAATACTTTAGATTTTTAAAAGTTCATATGGTTTAGTTTCATTTTTTTATTTCATAATATTAAACTATAATTAATATTTTTCAAGAATGCAGATTTAAACTGTACAACTTTGTTTCTATAGTTTGGTGTAAACTCGTAAGAAAATATGCAAGCTCATGATCCGGAAGAGACTGCACATCTCCTTGGAAGGAATGATGTAGATGCACATGTGATTCGCCGACCACAAGCCGAGATGGAAAATCATGCAGAAACTGATCTGCAAAAACATCGACAAAAGAACTGGAGGCAGAGATTCGTTCTTTCTTGTATTTTGGGCACAGAATGTTTTGAAAGAATGACCTTTTATGGGGTGACAGCAAATTTGATGGTTTTTCTGAGAATGCGCAGCATGGACTATCCTTCTCCAAGTACTGCTAGTTTGGCATTTTCAGGTATTGTTCGCATTCTCTGTAACTATAATCCAAAAGTGTACAAAAAATCCTCAACTCCTAATTTAATGCATTGTCAGATTTAGTGCCACCCCTTGGTGAATGTTAAAGAATTTCTGTCTGGTTCCAGTTTAAAAAAAAAAAAACACACAATGTAGTAATTGTATAAATAAAAGTATATTAATTTTGAAATATACCTTTAAGCTACATCAGGTATCTTAATTAAGTATAATCAACTTTTACCAGGTTAATATATATGTATATATAAGTTGTATTGATTGTTGAATAAAAGTTAATTAATGCAGCTTTTTTTCATCATACAAATAGCTTAACATATCCCTGCTACATATATCTGCCCTTTTAATTTACAAGTTACTTAAAAGTTTTTCATTTGTGAGCTAGCTAGTCCTTAGTGCAAAACAATTAAATTTACAACAAATTTTAAGTAGCCTGACATAAACCATACAGATACAAAATAAATGTATATTAAAACAAGTATTTGCCATTTTAAAAAAATTATATTAAGAATTTCTACAAGTGCATGTCCTTTTTACTATGATTGATGATCATCAGTTAAAGGAATGAGGTGAATTCACATACACTCACCTGCAAACTATTAATCAATGAATTATTGTATGCATTAATTAATTTAACATACATAAGTTATTTTAAGCATGCAATATTTGCAATTAAGATTTCTTTCCAACCACACCCCAAGTGTTGCATTTACACACTTAAAGTAATTTATTATAGATTTAGTATGTAGGGATACAAACGTCAAGTTAATCTTAACTGCATGAAAAAGTACCATTAAAGTAGGCTGCTTATTAAGTACAGACTAGGAGACAGGTGTTGTTGTTTATGAAACTTCAAGATTCTGTTTGTCAGTTGACTATAGACAACCAATTTATAAGTATTACTAATTTTTTTTTTCCTTAGGGTTGTGCTTTTTCAGTCCTACAATAGGAGGTCTATTAGCAGATGCCAGGTTCGGCCGATTCAACACCATTTTTGGAGCAGCGCTACTGTATTTGCTTGGTACTGCCTTTCTGTGTGCCTCTACCAATTATGAGTACGACTTAGAGGGAAATTTACCAGACAAAACCAAAGACATGCTGCTCGGTTTTGCCTTGTTTTTAATTGCACTGGGTAATGGTGGGATAAAGGCCAATATCGCAGCTTTTGGTGGTGATCAGGTGAGCTTAAGGAAGTGTGTTTGTGCTCTTGTTGCCATGGGCAGTGGAAACAAAAAACTATTTGGGGGTGGGGCACATTCATGGGAAATAGTAATAGTTCATTATAAAAACTGAAATTCCTAAAAAGTTGCTGTTGTTACCAAGAAACTATTGGGGGGAGGGAGGCTGCAACCAACTCTAGCACCCCCGATTCTGTCGCCAATGGTTGTAGTCATGTGTATTGTGTGTGTCTAAAAACCTATTTTGATCCACAACACTATGAAAACTTGATACACCGACAAATTTACACAGCAAATGCAAGCGTGCAAACTAGAAACTGCACAGTACTCCTTTTAGCTGTTTTTTCAATTACCAAACTCTTTTCATGTCTTTGGGTGGTTTTGAAAGTTTGCATGAAAGATAAATGTTTGTTTGTTGTCGTGTTTACATGTACATCACAGCACAAGAGGGTTTATGCTAGTCCTGCTTGTCCGCATATATTATATAAGACGTTATTTTTGTTATTGAACCTAAATGAATTATTTTTTGCAATTGTTTTTCAGGTTAAAGATGCTGGCAATCAAGAAGTTGAAAGTTTTTTCCTCTGGTACTTTTGGTCAATTCAAGTTGGTGCAATTCTTGCACTAACTGTAATTGTTTACATTCAGCAAAATTGTTCCTTCTTCTTCGGGTATGTCGTCGCTGCCTGTTCAATGTTTGTGGCTTTGATCATCTTTACTTTAGGACGTAACATCTACGTGACCTCCCCACCACTTGGAAGCTTTTTATCGGACCTAATCAAAATTTTGTGGTCAGCCATGAGCAATTTGATACGAAAACGCAGAACCATACAGGCAGAAAGGGCAAGCTGCCTTGACAGGACAAAGAAGACATTTGGTGGAAAATTTCCTGACATGCAAGTAGAAGATGTCAAACTGTTGTTAAGGCTTTTACCGGTCTTCATGACTTTCGTTATGTTTTTTACGGTCATCGCACAGGTAAGGTTCTCCTTGTTAAGTTGTATCAGGGCCAAGCATTGATCAAGTAAACATAGATAAACACAACTTTAGACAAATATAAAGATCTATTCCATTGCACATTTGAACTTTTCCTGCGTAGCGAATGCGACAACTTGGCTCTAAAGAACGAAGTACTCTGACGTCAGACCAATGTCCCAGTGGGCTGCATTTGCGGGTTTAGTTTAAATTTTCCCGTGCAGCATATAGAGCCAATTACGTCAGAGGGAAGTGTCGACATTTTTATGTTATTGTTCACCCACAAAAAATCAATTGCCAAACTCCAAACTAGCGTTTTCGCAGCATTTGTCTGAAAACGAAGATATGCAGATCCACTCTAATTCCCTTGAATACAGGACTTTTCCTTGAAAATTCTTTTATCATTTAGGTCTACGGCACAATATTTTGAATTTTTGATATACTAACTAAAAACTTTATGTTGCATTTTATTCGTACTTATTCGGATTTTCTTCTTAAACAGATTTCGACATCATTTTTGTCTCAAGCTATTCACATGGATCTCAGCCTGTACAACAGCGTGAAAATTCCAGCAGCCTCCATAAGTGTGTTTGAGGACTTAGTTATAATCGTCCTAATACCAGTGGTTGGCAAATTAGTCTTTCCAGTACTACCATACATCGGGGTTCGTTTGACCCCCCTGAAGAAGATTGGGGTTGGAATGCTTTTTGCAGCAGTATCGGTTGCTGTGGCAGGCTGGGTGGAGATTGCGAGGAAGAAATCTATCCTTGAAAACGGCCATTTTAAGCAGGAATTATTTGGTTCTTCATCAAACGCCTCTTACTTGAGCGTGTTTTACCAAGTTCCGCAATATGTACTCCTCGGGACTGGCGAGGTTCTCGTTAGCGTCTCAGGTACAGCTCTAAGAATATATATATTTTTAACTTTTTATCTACATTTGATAGCATCAGTGAATCTTCCAGAGAAAATCCAAGGTGTTGCAAACGGCTTTGACTGAAGATTTGAAAGCATTAATAGCACTGGTAAACAGTTTCAAAGAGTTGTTGAAGTCCTGGTGCATGGAGCTTGTCAAAGCTTTGATGCAGTGTTGGTTAATTTTTTTGTGAGGTGTTTGCCAAGTGTTAACCAATCTAAAGTTTTGCAGTCTTTCCCCTCTAATAATACACTTGAAGAATTTTCTGGATTCTAATTGTTGGTTGAGAGCAGTTCAATTTTTTCTTAACAAAGTGCAAACATACTTAACAAAAATTCAAATTGCACACTCTTCTTTTAGAAGAATATACTTTATAAGAATATTGAGGCTGAAATTGGCCAAGTTTTAAGAATATTTTAAGAATAATGCTAGTTGTCTTAGAATGTTTTCTTGTGTGCTATTAAAGAAAAATCATACAACTTTTCTCGTTCAATTTGGAATTTATTTTCACTCGTGGGTGTTTCAGAAAGCTCAAATTCAATTCAATACACGAGACATGATACCTTTCCCGCGAGCGGCACTGTATTTTCGGAAAGTTCAATTTTGATACTTTCTGAAAAACTTAATTGTGGAAATAAATTCCAAATTGAACTCGAAGCCATATTATTTCCTATACAAACTTGCATGCCAAAAAGTACTTACTAAAGATAACTGCTTAGAAATATATTGATGTTACCGTTTTTACTTTTCTTTACATCATAACATGTAAGGAAGTCCATGCTCCTGGGTGTGATAAGTGAAGTCAGTGTTGTGTAATGAAATGGACCTTGCTAAATGAGGAATAGCAGTGAAAAACGTTTCCCAAAATCTTTTATGGTTCTTGAGCCATTAACAGTTAAGTTCTCAACTGATGACGTCATGTTTCAACAAATATACATTTTAATTAAATTCTGCTACCAGTCCATAACCTTTGGATATATTTGAGCCAAACCTGCACTGATGACCTATCCACCTCGACACATCAGGAGCCCAAGTTTGGCTTTTAAAATACATTTAAAGGTCATGGGTTGGCAGCAGATTTAAATAAAGTGCATGTTTGTTGGAACCCCATGTGACGTCATCAGTTGAGAACTTTAACTGTTTAAAATATCTCAAGAACAATAAAAGATCTTACAAAAGTTTTTCACTGCAATTCCTCGACATTAAGCAAGGTTTTTTTGGAAGTAATAAAGTTTTTCACTTCATAGGCGCTTTAAGAACCAAAACCTTTGAGACGTACTGACGTACTCTGGCTTGTTTTACAGGTATGGAGTTCGCATATATAGAATCCGCGCAGTACATACACGGTTTTGTTATTGGACTGTATTTGGCCACGATTGGTGCTGGATACTTCCTGGCCAGTGCACTTGTAGCTGTGGTGTCCAGATTGAGTCATTCTCAGTGGTATCCAGTCGACATTAACTACGGCCACTTGGAAAACTACTTTTTCCTTCTTGCTGGTCTTATGATGGTCAACTTTGTGGTGTTTGTAGTAATTTCCTCACGATATCGATACCTTTCAGTCCTGCCAGCTGATCCCTGTCCACGAATGAGGTATTCGAGCTTTTCAAATCGAAGAGAAAGGTGACAGAATTTAGCCCTTAAGAAACAGCCTTCTTTGCAAGACACACAAGGTAAAACCCGTTGCTATACTGCAAAGAAGTAAGTTAGTAACCAAGGTATATAAAATTATAAAAGAAAAAGAAGGAACTAAACTTCAAACTGGTCCCATAATTTATTAGAGCTAAATGTTAATGGGACAGCCGTTGAGTGGTATAATTCTATTAAGTTACTGGGTGTAAACATTGATGATAAGTTAAATTTTTCTTACCCCATAAGTAACATCTGTAAAAAAGTAGCCAAAGGGAAGGAATTTAATCCCAGCTAAGGCTAAATTACAATTTTTTAAGGCTGCTGTCCTGTCTTATTTAACTTATTGTAGTACTGTATGGAATTGTTGTAAAGCTAGTGATTCCAGAAAATTAGAGAGGGTACAAGAACGGGGCCTTAGGGCTGTTTACTGTGATAGCATACCGTCATAGAGCGAAATCCTTAAAAGGGCTAAATTAACAACCTTAAATAATAGAAGATTACATGATATAGCCGTGTTAATGTATAAAGTTAAAAACGATCTATGCCCTAACAATATTAACAACTTGTTTGCCGTTAATAGCAATAGATATAATTTAAGAAACAGTGATTTCATAATACCTAGAGTAAGTACAACACGTTATGGTAAGCACTCTCTTAGATACTTAGGTCCAGTTATCTGGTCTAAGTTAGAATTAGATATGCAAAGTTTAGTTTCTTCGGACAATTGCAAGAACTGTATTTTATGTAAATCTTAACATTTTATATTATCAGTATTGTATTTCTAATCTTTTAGGTATTTATTCAGACAATGGCAAGAACTGTATTTTATGTAAATCTTAAATACTTTATTTTATCAGTATTGTGTTTTTAATCTTTTAGATATAATTATTTTAATTGTACAGGGTAGGGTAGTATACATATATTGGGTCTACTATATGGGGCAGGGGTGTATATATATTAGATTAGTTTAGTTTTAGGTGTCCTTACTTAGTGGGAAACTGCTATTCATTTGACACATTAATAAAGTTTATTATTATCATTATTATTATTATTATTATTATTATTATCCTTATTATTATTAGACATTGCGGTAGTTCTGCCTTCTTCAGTTAGTAGTTTTGATGCTAGTATTTGGTAGACCTAAACTTATTGGGATACGAATTTCATGGATGACCTTCGTTAAAGTATAAATACCTAAGAATATCAATAAAAACCTTCAAGCCAAGTTTTTCTGCTTTAATTGTGTTTATAACTAATGCTTTTCTTTAACTTGAATGGAATCCGCACGTTTTGTTGAGCCCAAATGGCTGCAATGTTTTTAATTGCACCCCAGTACCCTCCTCGCGTTGTTACAAAATTTCTTTCAAGGCCTCGGTCGTTTTCTTGCAATAACAAGAAAGCGAAAGTCTTGGATCGTTCGGAACTTTGTTGTAATGTATTGCTAGTATATTTAGCTTATGATTCCGGAATCTGATCTTTAATGGATTTGAACTTGAACCGACATGTTACAGCTAACATTTATTGCAACAAGCTAGATTAATAAATCTATAGCTAGCCGATATTTATCCTGGAAATTATAGCTATTATGTTGCCTAAAACAATTTATGATTATTGATGAGACTTTTGACTTCCGATTGGTAGGTGCAGCTGTAGCTATGTCTAACTCAACTTCGTTCCCAGGGCTTTTCTCTTGGGTTGGGGTTGAAAGCCCTGGAAACGAATGTGATGTCAAACTGGTTACAATTTAAGAACTAAGCATGGCTGAAATTTAATGAAGGGCGGGGCTGATCTCCAAAGGACCAGTGCGTTCAGGATCAGGCTAACATAATTCACTGCAAGAGGTTAAGGTCATTCCATTGAAATAGAACCGGCACCTAGATTTTTGTCAAACTTTCCACAGTTGTCAATCATTATATGTAAACTGCAAAAATGGAATAAAAAAGGGGTGTGCACGGGTTCACTTTTGAGATATGATTGATACAAATACCCCCTCCTGGGCTATTTTTCTGTTGTTGTAAGCTTGAAAATAAAACTATAATTTCTTATGTGTCCAACCAAGATAACATCGAGGAGCGTAAGGGAAATAAAGGAAGGTAACGTAAAGAGTTCTCCTGGATTAGGGGAATAATTTTCTCGTGGTTTTCAGCAAAAACATTTTTGGTAAGGAGGCATTTTCGTGTGCTTTTGTTGTTACTGTATTTCAATACCTCTATTGAATGGTATTTTATATTTTTCCACACTTGCAACACACAGGTTTTTCCTATTTTTTCTCTTCAGAGAGTTGTGTTGAAATTTGACCGATTGACGAAAAAAAAATTGTGGGGTACTCGTGCTTGTTTAGAAGAAACTCTAGGAAAACTTGCAAAACATGTGCTTTTTTACCCAATTTCCGAGGGGGGACTGGAACAAGTTAAACAATACTTTTTTTGCATTATTTTTTTCTAATATGTCTTTGAGAGCTCAACATTCACTAGAATATGAAATTTTAAAATTTCTCAGTAATATGCACAGTAAAAATGCGCAATGCAAGTACAGTGGCACCCCGTTAATACGGTTACCTACTGGCCAGAAAAATGGCCGCCCCGAAATAGCCATGTACCAGAGAAAAAGCGACCGTTTATATATCGAAGTGGCCGTATTGATGAAGTATTAAGGCGTGATTCCACTGTATACCTAAACATGGTTGTCAGTGGTTCAAACGGTAAGACGCTTGTCGCCTTTTTTATTAGCAGACTATAAGAAAAAGAAAAACAATTTCTTTTTCAAAACCAAGAGTCAACTGTGTTCACTAAATTCGAAGTAAGTTTCTTCACGTACTGTGAGATCTCTCCCTTTGACCATACCCACTTAGCCGTACACGTACTGTGTGAACTTCCTCTCCTCCTTGGACCATGCCCACTTAAGCTGCACATACATCCCACGTTAACAAAACTAACATACCCATACAAGTACTTTGGGAAGTTCCTGTCTCCCTTGGGCCACACCCACTGAAGCTGCACACTCCAAAACACGTACTTTAAGATGTTCCTCTCTCCCTTGAACAACTTCCACAGGTGCAGCACAAACCCTTGCGTGTGCTGTGAGCCTCTCTGTAGGCCTGTAGCCTGCAGGGTTTTTTTTGGTGGGGGGGAGGAGAGGGGGGTGCGATCGAACGAGTATACGTGCCAAACCAGCGCCGAAGCTCGTTGGGAAGGAAGGGGTGGGGGAATGGGTTATTTTGTGGCGTGCTTTCCGGGAAATTTTGAAACTGAGGTTGTGTGAGACTGAAACGTAAAACAGTACAGGCAGGCTAAAACAACCTTGAAATCCTTGATATCGTTCAATTTTTTATCTTCAATTTATACCTCAATGAGGATGTTGCTTTTTCGTATAGTTTGTCAACAAAAGAGTGGATCTTCGCTGCCTGTGTGTGTGGGGGGGGGGGGGGTTGCGAGCGCATG
>JAOBAT010070179.1:0-22106 GCA_026413305.1 Hydrozoanthus tunicans | reverse complement strand
TTTTCTGGGGGAGCATGCCCCCACACCCCCTCCCCCCCCACAAGCAGTTTGGACCTTTGGTATCACAAAAGTCACTCAGACCAAAAATGTAGCCGCCTGTTGATACATTTCGGCTGCCTATTGAAATTTCTAATGAGAACCCTGTATTAAAAGTTTCCCTGTAACCAGTAAATTTTGTTGCACTTGTTAAGAAGTTATGAAACAGTAAAAAGTCTTAATATGCTTTTACTATATCATACAGTCTTCTTCAGGGAGAGTGAAAGTAAAAGTTATAAACAAAATGCTAAGTACAAAAACTGGAATATGTTTAAAAACCTCTTGTTTTCTTAAAGGTTATTAAAGTACAAATACTCCCAAAGGAGAAATTTTACATTGCAACAAGTTTTTTTTATCACATCAATACAAACTTTGATTAGATGTTGTGTGTACGGTAAAAACCTAAGTTTAAAGTGCCTATAACACTAATAGTTGTTTTAAATACAGTTCTCAGTTCTTTTGTCCCTTTTTGTTTAGAAAAGATCTCATTTGCTCAAACTACAAGTAGGGAATGAAGTCCATCCCAGTCCCTCGAAAAAGCTGTCGTAAACCAAGATGTCTTAAAATTTTTTTAGTTTGAGCCACTATAGAAAAAACAATTTGACCGAATTTCAAAAACTTTTTTGCAGAAGTATACTTAAAATTGTATGTGAAATGATTTGATCCCAAAAAAGTTGTTAGCATTTTATGCATTTTAAGAACTCGATGAGTTAAGAACCTACAGCCTCTCATTTTGACTTTTAGTAACCAAAAATATAAGAACCTATTCAAGAAGACAAATTAATTAAAAACAGATTTGTATGTAAAAACTTAAATGTCGGATCATAAAAAAACTTTTAAGAAAAGTCATTTTACAATATAATATTTTGTATTTTTTCCAAATTTTCTGCCAATAACACACACATTTCGGGCTTATAAGATGCATTTGTAATGTAGGAATTGTAATGTAGCGTCAGCATGGTGCTGCCATGCCCATTTTGGTTCGGCAACAATAGAGTGTGTCTAAACAAATTAAAAACCTTCAAAAAACCTAACTATCCTCTATCATTAATAAATACCCAAAAAAACATAAGATCCTAATTAGCCTGAAGTTGAAAAAACTAGGTACTTGAATGAGGAATTTTACTTTATAAATATTTAAAGGTAGTTTACCAAATAACTAATGATGTTGTGTATTTTCAATTTATGAAATAGCCTCAATTCAAGAACTGATCGGGTAAGAACTTTCTTTCATTGCTGGTTTGACTGAAATGACATTTTTTTTGGCATATTTTGATTTTTTGTTTTCACCTGTACCTAACTAAACTTATTAAGTTATTTCATTTTTTTTTTGCTTTCTTTCTTTTGCATTTTTGCAGTGGTTTTCCAATTAGTTCAAGCACCTGAACTTGCTTATTTAGTGATGGTTTAACGGGTGAAGCTGGTAAAAACGATTGGAAAAAAATATGCTGGTAATTAGGTGTTCAGTAAAATTGTGATAATCAAGATGGTGCTGAGAAGCTTGCTGATGATAACAATAATGACAATGATGTAGAGGAAAAAGTTGATGATGATGGTAAAGGTGTTGATGATAATTATTAAAGAGTGACAAAAATGGGCAATGTGATGAAAGGAGAGGTGGTGATTGTAAAGGTGTTGATCAGAGAGATGATGTTTGGACACGGGATAGGTTTGGTGATAATAAGAAAGGTGATGAAGGAACAGATGATGATGGGACTGGTGATGATCGAAAAGATGATGGGTCAGGTGATGATGAGAAAGATAAAGGAATAGGTTATGATGGGAAAGGTAGTGAAGGGACAAGTGATTATCAGAAAGATGATGATGGAACAGGTGATGATGGGACTGGTGGTGATGAGAAAGATGATGGGACTGGTGATGATGGAACCAGTGATGATGAGACAGGTAATGATGAGACAGGTGATGATGGACTGGTGATGATCGGAAAGATGATGGGACAGTTGATGGTGGAACTGGTGATGATGGAACAGGTGATGATGGGACAGATGATGATGAGACAGGTGATGATGGGACTTGTGATGATTGGAAAGATGGTGGAACTGGTGATGATGGAACAGGTGATGATGGGACAGGTGATGATGAGACTGGTGTTGATGAGACAGGTGATGATTAGACAGGTGATGATGGGACAAGTGATGATTGGAAAGATGATGGGACAGGTGATGATGAGACAGGTGATGATAAGACAGGTGATGATGAGACAGGTGATGATAGGACTTGTGATGATCGGAAAGATGATGGGACAGGTGATGGTGGAACTGGTGATAATGGAACAGGTGATGATGGGACTTGTGATGATAACACAGGTGATGATGAGACTGGTGATGATTGGACTTGTGATGATTGGAAAGATGATGGGACAGGTGATGGTGGAACTGGTGATGATGGACCAGGTGATGATGGGACAGGTGATGATGGGACAGGTGATGATGAGACAGGTGATGATGGGACTTGTGATGATTAGAAAGATGGTGAAACTGGTGATGATGGAACAGGTGATGATGGGACAGGTGATGATGAGACAGGTGATGATGGGACAAGTGATTATTGGAAAGATGATGGGACAGGTGATGATGAGGCAGGTGATGATAAGACAGGTGATGATGAGACAGGTGATGATAGGACTTGTGATGATCGGAAAGATGATGGGACAGGTGATGGTGGAACTGGTGATAATGGAACAGGTGATGATGGGACTTGTGATGATTGGAAAGATGGTGGAACTGGTGATGATGGAACAGGTGATGATGGGACAGGTGATGATGAGACAGGTGATGATTGGACTTGTGATGATTGGAAAGATGATGGGACAGGTGATGGTGGAACTGGTGATGATGGAACAGGTGATGATGGGACTTGTGATTGGAAAGAGATGGGACAGGTAATGCTGAGACAGGTGATGATAACACAGGTGATGATGAGACTGGTGATGATGGGACTTGTGATGATTGGAAAGATGATGGGACAGGTGATGGTGGAACTGGTGATGATGGAACAAGTGATGATGGGACAGGTGATGATGGGACAGGTGATGATGGGACTTGTGATGATTAGAAAGATGGTGAAACAGGTGATGATGGAACAGGTGATGATGGGACAGGTGATGATGAGACAGGTGATGATAAGACAGGTGATGATGAGACAGGTGATGATGGGACTTGTGATGATTTGAAAGATGATGGGACAGGTGATGGTGGAACTGGTGATGGAACAGGTGATGATGGGACAGGTGATGATGAGACTAGTGTTGATGAGACAGGTGATGATGGGACAGGTGATGATCGGAAAGATGATGGAACAGGTGATGGTGGAACTGGTGATGATGGAACAGGTGATGATGGAACAGGTGATGATGGAACAGGTGATGATGGACTGATGATGATAGGACTCGTGATGATGAGACAGGTGATGGGACTTGTGATGATCGGAAAGATGATGGAACAGGTGATGGTGGAACTGGTGATGATGGAACAGGTGATGATGGACTTGTGATGATGAGACAAGTGATGATGAGAAGTTGATGATGGGACTTGTGATGATTGGAAAGATGATGGGACAGGTGATGGTGGAACTGGGGCAAGGTGATGATGATAAGATGGTTATATCAGTTAAGTTAAGAATCCTTCTTTAATCAAAAAGGTTCCACCCATGATGAATTCCAATGTATATGTGTTTATAAGTATACTGAGCTTGATGATAAGTAAACTTGCTATTTGTTTTGTAGTTGTCCTACACCAGGATGCGATGGCAAGGGACATGTTAATGGCAAATTCTCTTCACATCGCAGGTGTGTTATCTGATCATGTGAGCTATTTTTGTCATTATAGCAAACACAAGATTTTTATAATAAACCTATGTGAAGAGGTTTTGTATTCCTTTTGTTACGGTTTATGAATTTCAGTGACCACATGCCATCGTTTTGATTGACACTCAACCTTGTACCCAGGCTCTTCCCTCTACCGAGAGAAAGACCATGGTTGGGTGTGGTCATGTGGCATACACATTCTAGGTGGTAACAAAAAAGTTAATGAGGGAGGGGTGCTTAAGGTTCTTTTTTGTTCATACTGAGCTGAGATCAGGAGTCGGAGAAGAAGGCAAAGGCAGACAAGGCTAAAAATAATGGATTTCCAGAACCCGTCGACAGCACACCAGCAACTGTTATAAATAGTTTTAAGGCAGTGAACTTGTTTTGGTTTTAAAACAGTACTTTAATAATTGCTGTTCTTGATCGCAAAATGTAAACTTGACAAGAATGGAACCACCATGGCAAGGCTTTGATCCTGACCTCACTTTGGATGTTACACAGACATTTGTATGACGAAATGGCTTATTTAGCAGACCCCTCCCTTATTCAAGAATATTGTCATCAGTCATATGACCAGACCCAACCAGGGTCTTTTTCTCGGGAGAGGGAAGAGCTTTGTACGAGGTTGATCGATACTTTGATTAGTGCCATTATTTTATCAATCCATATCTTTAACTATTCTTCCCTCTGGCTGTGGATAACTTTTTGTAACTTGCAAAAAAAAGACTTTTCAATGTTTGACCCTTTCCAACCTTGTTAATCCAAGGCTTACACAGAGAGCAGTCCAAAAATCTATCAAGGAATTTGATCTTAACAAGGTTTTGTTTTGCATACTTGTAATAATAAGCAATTTTTAATTAGCTTAGACACCTTTCAGGAAAACCCACAGACCTGTTAATGAAAATAATGTTGTTTGTGATCCTCTTTAGTGTCTATGGTTGTCCATATGCCCAGAGGGCAGGGCGGCGCCAGGGAAGGACAGAGTGTGGGGGTGAGTTGATGTAAATTTTCAAATGAATCAGTTTCCTGTCAAATCAAGGGGGCCCAGCAAGAAATCTAGACGAATTGTTCTATGTCAGTCGAGTCCTTGAAATTGGTTGAACTGATGAGCAGATAATTGTTTACATGGAGAAGCACTTTATAGGCATTTAAGTCAGAAAAAAAGGCTCTTTAGTTAAATACATTTTCATCATTGCTTAAATTACTATATAGGAGAAACTTATTTCCACGCAATGTAATAAATTATATTCAAATCTGACTCTGCATTTTCAATATGAATGATTTAGTTTTAACAAAATAATATTTATTTTGTGTTTCTTTTTTGCATTGTATTTGTACCCTAAGTAAGAAAAGCATGTTGATGGTAGTAGTTTTATCAAGGAACAAAATAATCTTTCCTTTTTAATTCTTGTCCCTAGAGAGAAGTGAAGAAGGAAGTGATGGATCAAGGTGATTGAATTAAGTTATTTTAGCTTGTTTGAAAAACATGTGTAAATTAGAATAAAGCCAGTTGTTTGTTTTGATCATTTTAGTAAAATAACCAGGAAATGACAACCATCATAGTTTGCACAGTCTTCTGTCCATCATTCATTGGCACCTAGTAGACATCATAATCACTTGGGGATTAGTTATTGAATTATTATAAAGCAACATAATAAATGAATTGTGGAATCAAAAGCAGGATTGATAAATACCCTTTTTTGGTAATTTCCTTTTTAAATATACATTTGGTATTCCAACAAAGAAGAATGAATGGGGGGTAGGGTGGGGGCAAAGTTTGAGGGGGCAAGATTACTAGCACTATCCATTCAGTTGCTACATATTGGTGTGTTACAAGAGTAACAGTTATATTTGTTAGCTTAGTTTTTTGACTAGATTAAAATCCAGTATGAACCACTTTCAAAGTAATCTAATTAGTCTGCATTAGAAAGGATAACATTAGTGTACATTTCTTAGTGTATGTACGTTTCTGTATTTTAGTCAAAACTGACAAATAAGATAGCTGAGGTTTTGGTCTGATCTGTTACTTGATCTTAGTTAGTTTAAAGTGCAAATAACCCATTTTCAGGGGGTTCTTGGGCGAAAATCCCTTTGGCTACCAAGAAGAATAAAAAAATCAGGAATTAATTGTATTCCTGATTTTTTATCTGCGTTTGAATATTGTGCATAAATGGTTTACGACTGAGTATTTTAAAGAAAATTTGGGGCCTGGGAAATGACATCACTTGCGGCCTAGCTTTCACCATAGTTCTTCACAGGCAAATACAACTTTGTTGTCCGATGAACATGAAGTGTAAGATTGCAGTGAGAAATCAAGTGATTTATCTGAAAACTCATTTGAATTCGAAGAGGAGGAAGTATCAAGAATCAAGCTCTCAGCCAAGTGACGTCATCATCACATTCGAACCAACTCCCCGATGCACTCGGTCATTGACCACATGAAACTTGTTTTTGGGAGAGAATGACAGTCTTCGAAGGGCAATAAAAAAAACAATTTAATGAAATTCGAAAGATTTTTCTCTGAATGTTGTAATTTATAAAGGAGTTTGACAATAGCATAGCCTAAAACATGGGGTTATTTGCACTTTAATTTTGTTGAACATACATGGATTTGTTCAACTAATTTGAAATGATGAATTATTTCTTATTCGCCCTTCTGACACTGTCGTACAAACTGCATGACTTATGGCCATTTTGGTGTAACGCAACTTCTGCTTCCATACTCAGGTACTTCATATGTGTATCAACATACTTACACTCTAAGTTCAAAATTAGTCAAGACTTGCCAAATGTGTAACACTGCAACTAGAAATTTAAGGTTGTGTGTGTATAGTGTCCTATTATATAAAGCAATCCATAATTTAATCTTAATTTAGCAGTTCAGTTTATATGAGAACAAAAATACTTTTTGAAAAAGTAGCTACTGTACAATATACTATAGCAGATATAATATTCTTTAGTGTTGCTTGTAGTAATGATGTTTTCTTTAAAAATACAGATGCCCCACCCCAGGTTGTGATGGCAATGGCCACAAATCAGGATTGTTTGCAACACACAGAAGGTAAAGTTCACTGATTTTACAGTTTAACAACTTGACAAAAACCTTCAAACTTTACACTTATAATAGAACCATTCAGTTTTAAAGGGAATCTCTCAAAGTCACATCAGTATTTCATTAAAATGTTGTCTGTGCCCTACTGTGTTGGTAAAATGAGTAAAAACAGCCACACAAAAACTCAAAAACTAAAAAATTGTGATTGAAAAGCAGAAATTTGCCTTTTTTCTCAACCGAAGTGTTACTCAGCTTTGTTGATACATTTGACCTATGAGGTAGACATGAGAATTCAAGTGAACAAGTTTGAAGGCCATGAGTGCAGGCTAAATCTGCCTTTCACAGTGTCTGAGCACCCACCGGCCCTAAAATGATGAACCATGGATGAAAATAGTTGAAAGTGTTTTGCAATCAAGTAATCACACAGTGCTGAATTCTCATATCTACGTCACTTCTGGCAATCAACTTTTACAAGAACGGTTACTTTTTATTGTTGTTGTGGCAATTGAGTATGACAAATAGAGCAAGACTTCTAAAAAGGTTGCTTTTGTCAAACAAATAACATTCTCCAGGGAACATTAGGAGCACTTAAGAGATTTCCTTTAAGCTTTGATCAGCTTAGGTCAGCCTTTAGATTGTGGTCCTTGTTTTTATCAAATTGTATGCATTGTAAGGGTATTTAAAACTACATCATTGATAAAAGCTTCGATCTGGTTGGAACCAAAAACTTTGATAGAATTTTCTACATGACCTTTGTTAAGAGAGTGATTTCCACTGTTAGTTTCACTGTCTATATATTGCAGCAGAAGATTTCAGATTTATGGATTAAATGAAGATTTCTTTGAAGTTAAGTTTTTGTTTCATCTACTAGTTGCTATAGACATTTGTAATACTGTAAGTTTGTATTTTAAAGTGACTGTTGTTATAGCTGTTCAGTGAATGCACATAGAAGTCCAGAATTTGCTGTTAATTGGAAAATTTTTATTTCAGTCTCTATGGTTGCCCTCGAAGGCTCTCAACTGAAAAACTGAAAGAAGGTAGGTGTTTTTGTGGTCAAAGTAACCAAGTTATTTATAAACCTGAGAAAAAGAGGAAAAGCAGTTTTGATAAATTTTGAGTTAATCAACTATTTCAGCTACAAAGGACCAGTGGTTGGAAATCTCTCAAGCAAAGATGGTTGAAAAAGTATAAGCCAATAATGATTTGAGAGAACTCATTAACATCCTGTTGCTTTTGAATTGTTACAGTATGTAACAATTCTATTATGTTTAAGAATGTAACATGACACAGGGTTCCTGTACTCTATGTCAAAGAACTTAACAAGAAATACACCTCCATTGCTGTTTCAGGTGGTGATGGGAGTGAAGAGAAAGAAGTCAAGTAAGTTTTACATCATACAGTCAAACCTTGTTAAGATGGACACCATCGGACTGGCCTTAACTATCTCTCTTAGAGAGGCTTAAAATCAGTAAATGACTGTATGAGAAAATAGGAGGGACCAATATTTGGTGTTCGTTTTATAGAGGTGACTGTCTTATCTGGGTATCTGTCTTGAGGGTTCGATTGTATATTCTTATGAGGGTAGGGCAGCTGATTCTATTAGATTTTTAATTCATGCAGCTGTGTTTAAGTACTAATTGCCCTTATAGACCTTGTTCATAAATGGTGGCGATTTTGATGTTCTTTTGTCTACATTCAAGTAAGCCCGGCCAGTCCCATGTTGGGTAACATATTCTCTCAAAAGTTTATAATTACCAAGAATGAGGCTAGTAAGGGCTATTTTGAATGGAGGCAATAGAATAAAATTATTTTAGACTGAAGTTATTTACAAATAAGTTATATTGGAGATTTACAGAGAGGCACATTCTGTCCCCTTCAACTTGCCTGGCACAAATCTTATCGACAGCTTACACCCATTGTTGAGTTAATAAATTCTTATGTTCAAAATATTTCTAACATTAGTTCGGGATAATTTGATAATTCATTTTCCAGATTTTTTGTTGATGATCAAATTTCATATTCTCACCACTAATCAGCTTGTTTTCTCTTGTTACTGCAAGGAGAATTTAGATGTTGATAAATCCTGTTGGAGTGAAAGGGATAAATAGTTTTGCTGCACCTGTGGGAATAAGTAGTGTTAAATTATGTTACTATTTTATGGTTTGCGTTCTTAGCGCCAATATCGGAATATGTTCCCAATAAAGTTCTAACCTGTTCTAGGAAATTTAAAGAACAATAAAAGGTTTTAAGAATGATTTTTGGTTGAAGTTTAATTACAAAATAAGTTTTAAGCTGGCGATCGAATTTACAAAAGTTTTAGTCAAAAAATACTTTCAAAATCTTTTTTAGAATTTTGTTTTCCACAAAAACTAAAATTGGTTTCAACATGTTTCATCCTTGCTACTAGTCAAGTTATGTATGTTGTGATTATAATTGTTAATTGTAATACTACTGCAAAAATCATTTTACAAACCTCTTGTTTATCTGCGATGCAAACCAGTATTTGTCTCGATAAAACGGCTTCTCAATCGCTTGAACCAGCTGTGACTGACTGACTGTCCTCTCCCTCTATAAAAGATGTCCCACGCCAGGTTGTGACGGTACTGGCCACAGGACAGGGCTCTACACCTCACACAGAAGGTACTGTTCGGTATGGTTGAGATATGAACAGTGAAGGTGATTGATTTAAATGGTGCACCCGATCTCACACTTAGGTTAAGTCTCAATGAACTTGTACTTTCCCTTGTAGAGTTAAAGCCACTTTTATAAACTCTGTTTCTAGTTGCTTGTGAATAGCATAAATCTAGTCTTAAGTACTGAGGTGTCTTGCCATTCACTGAAGAGACTAAAGTTATGTAGTTATAAGCAGAAGTTGAAACAAATCAATTTTTAGTCCCGCTAAATTTAAATGTCTAGACTCAAACACTATACTCCCACCTTGGCCTCTTCTGAATAAGATACTTTAGTATTTTAGGTTGATTTGATCCCTAATAAGCACCTAGGAACGTTTTCAAATCAACTGCCGTTTTCCCTTCTCTGTTACAATGCAACTTTGTTTTTTGCATAACAATATTTATGTTACGACCCCTTACAAGAAGTTTATACAATCATTAAAGTTCCATGATAGCAAATTAACGTGGTGGACTCGAAACATGTGTGTAACCGACATTGTTTGACGTAGTAGTTAGGTTATAGAATACGTATCATTATTTAGCTGAAGTTGAGGCATTCTAGCTGGTCTGTTTTTGTTTGCTGGTTTTAATTCAATTTTTTTTTAAAAGTTATTTTTGTCATTTAGCTTGTCGGGTTGTCCGATTGCTGCAGCACAGAAAGTTCTGACCAGGAAATATGGCAGTCCACCAGGAACCCCGATCAAACGAGGCAAGCAAGCACAATCTCTTTGTTGTTTTGTTTGGAAAATGTTAAACGTAGATATGGTTATTTGGTAATTCAGTTCAGTTCAGTTTTATTTCGCCACAAAGTAATTACAGATGATATATTGTAAACTGAAGGTAAAAGAAAATCAATACATAGTATTGTGGCGAGGAGGACCATTGAAACTATAAAAGCTTATATGAGATGGTCCTCCTCGAAACGGTAGTAAATTATGAGATTGAAATGAAAGTGTCATGATATAGTTAAAATACACTTTATCCTATGACCTGAAAACTGTTTTAATCAAATAAGAGAGACAACAAACAACAACACTAAAAACACTGAAAGAGAGGAGTAAATACTGTGTATTGGCAATGAAATATTATCTTAATTGTCGGAAAGATTGACTTTAAGTTTCTTCATGAAGGAAGATAAAGAAGAGGAGTTTTGAATATTTCTGTTTAACGAATTAAAAAATTCTGGTCCTTGGTACCTTAGCGCAAATTTCTTGATATTGGTTCTACATTTTGGAATATGAAGATGAGAAGCATTTCTTGTATTGTAATTGTGTATCTTAACATTACAGCAAAATAAGTTATTGAAAGTTTGTGGTAATAAGCCTGTTTTGAATACTGAATGTTCAGGGCTGTTCAAAGGCTGGTTAACTTTAACCCTGGTGGGTTAAGCCAAAATTCAAGCAGTAATTTCTTCGCTTAGGAAATTTTTACAGTTGTTATGAAATGCTGTTTAGGTTTTCCACGGAAAATACTTGTCAACTCCAAAACGACATCTCAAATCTGCCTTTGCGAGGTTTTATACAAGAACGTAGGTTAGAAATTTAACCCTGGTTAGTGCTAACATAGTTAATAAACGGACTGGCTAGAAAAGCCGGCAAACGTCAAAAGGGAAATACAAAGAATGTACAAAGATGCTTTGTTTTATGCTGAACGAAGCGCAACCGTGCACATTCTTTGTTTCAGGTGTTTATGAAAATGTTTTTAACTGGCTACTTGTTGATTTGCATTTCAAAAGCTTTTGCGTTTTCTGCACGTTTTGTGCACGGTCAAGACCAGAAAACAAAAGAAAATGGCGAACAAAGACATACAACAATGGTTCCTTAACCAGTCTGTATATATTAACTATGGTGGTAACCAGCCTTTGAACAACTGGGCTCTGACCCCTCAATTTATTTTAAAAAACACACAAACATTGCCAACAGCTCGCTCTTTCTCTTTTCAACGTTTATAATCGGCAGTAACAAACTATAGTTTGAAAATTGTTTATGTCTCCAATAGTAATACCCTGTCTTCTTAAGTTTGCCTTTTTGTTAGTTTAGCTGTGTTAGAAAACCCTTTGCAACAGTTGAAGCTGCAAGCTTCTTTTTTCTCATCTTTAAGGAAAGGAGGGCGTGTACTACCATTAATGTGTAGCAACTCGTACTCATCTTTAACAAAATTGCAGCTCATGTATGTTTGCATGCTTCAGCAAGTAGCATTACTTACAAGTACTTTAACAGTATTGTCACATATGTTCATGTCTAACTTATCTTCCACGTGACTAACCTTCCAGGCCGACCACCCAAGTTCACCCTGACAGCAGACCAGAAGGTGTGTCCACAGGAAAGCCCAACCTCACCAGATTCAGGCATCTCGTCAGGCTCAAGCATTGATGAACCCAACTCTGCTAAGAAAGATCTTAGTTTTGATTTGGACTCTAAGGAGACAGTGGAAACCCACTTTCCATTTCCTAAAGGCAAAGCCTTAAAAACTAGAATCACTTTTCCTCTGACCTCATCAGCAGCTGATGAAGCTCTATCATCCGTCCCAAGTATCATCACTGCTACGGCAGCAATTGCTGTGGCAAACTCTGTTGTCAGCAATACATTTAAACCAGCACCATCAGTTGTCTCACCTGTTGTGTCACAACTTGGCCAGCAGTCGCTAACTCCCGTCTCCATGACAACGTCTCCTAAACTAGCAGTAAACAATGTGGATGAAAAGCAAGGAGTGGATGATGAGGAATTGAGTGATGATAGCAGTAGCGACAGTGGTGGTGATGATGACGATGATGATGTTGACGAAGATGATGATGATGTGGAGGAGGAGGAAGAGGAGGATGATTTGGGGGATGTCCAAAAGATTGAAAATGAAGTGGCAAAGACTGATGAAGCAATTGAAGAGGACAAAGAAACTGACTCTGATTCAGACTATGACGAAGGTGACATGTCACTGATATTCGTACTATGTTTACCGTGTTTAGATAAAGTGAACTATGACAGAGTACACTTTAAATGGTCTCGCACTTAAAGGGAACCCGATGCACTGTTGCTAGGTAGTTTATTTAATGTTTAATCTATGAAAGTCAAGACAAAACTGCTTTTAAAAAGAAAAAACGATATGATGATTAGATGGTGACATTCAGTCGAAATTTGGAGCTTTGTTGCGACCGTAAATTTGTACAGTAAATTTGTACAGTAAATTTAAGAAGATTATATAAGAATGAAAAAAAAGCCTCCCCTCCCAATCATTTCTCCTGTTTTTGTAACTGTGCTCCCCAAATACTTGAAACCACGCTACGGCTCTAATGTATTAACTTTGCTCCAAAAGGATGGTCACAGGAGCTTGCAGTGAAAAGATCTTTGATTAATTGTTTCTTTACTGTTCGATTTGCAGCTTCAAGTTCAAAGCAGGCAGCTGGGTAGGTCATGCTTAATTTAATGATGATGTAACAGCTTTTAATCCACGGTCGTTACGTTTAGATTATAAGAACAAAGGCTAATTTATTACTAGCACATGTTCTGTTTATGTACTGTATAGTGAAAAATACTTCTGCTTTTCAGAAAAAAAAACGAGCAAACACACTTTTTTAACGCGCGGGTTCACCTAAAGTGTGCTTTATGGCCACTTTTCCTCATGTTCCGTACGATGGCTCCGTCCATGAATCTGAAGAATCTTGTCGCTTATAACACAGATATTTTGAAGGGGAATCAGTTTGAATATTTTAAGATTTTTCGGATGAATTTTGAGTTGTATTTTTTTTTCTTGAAGATTGGTATTTTAAACAGAATTTGGAGTTTGGTGAATTTTTTGGAAGTTAAAAAATTAATTTTGAAGTTAATATTTTATGTAAAAACGCCAAACCGTTTTCAAACCAAAGCTGTACTAGTTCCTTGTCAGGAGGAACGGTTTGCTGATTTTACTCAATATTCTTCTTATTCAAATACCTGTTCCAACTTCCTCACTATCTAACAAAAGTTTAGGTGTACTCCCGCCTTAAACAGCAGCTTGAGAAAAACATTAAGGGATCTCCATATATTAGAACATGTTCCAAGAAAAATATTGTGATTAACCGGAAGGACCCTCGAGTAGAAACCCATTAGTCTATCTTTCTCAGTATAGGCCCACAAACCTTGTTCGACCTGCAGCTGAAAGATATTTGTATGTATTTGCAGCAGCGTACTTCAACTTTTGATGATTGTTCTCAAGATAATGAGTCATGCGTAATTATTCTGATTTAGGTGTCCAACTCCCGGATGTGATGGATCAGGACACATTAACGGGAAGTTTGCTTCACACAGAAGGTACAATCCTTGTTTCAGCCAATGGATTCAAGTTTACCGTATATAAAGTTAAAGATGTTTTCGCTCTCTCTACCTGGTTAAAAAATTAGGACAAGCAGTGCATTTACCACAGTTGCACCGGCCGCAATAGTTCCTCCTGTTTGAAAGAGTTGCTTTGTTAAGAGTAGCTGCATTTTATTTACAGTATCCCCCAGTATCCCCAAATAGATACGAGTGAAACCTCAGACTGTAAGTTGTTAGGAATTATCTGTAAGGAAACAATGAAACACAACAAAAAAGCATGTTCTTGGAACTTGCTTCAACATTCAAACAAAACTGTTTAACTAATTATTTTTTAAATTTTTAACTGCAGTGTGTATAAAATGTTTCTGGTATTTATAGATTTGTTTGCTAATAAAAATGCTTCCTCTGGAAAACTTCCTTAGACCTTGTATATGAGATGTAGACATCAGACTTCGGTTTATCCAATTTCTTTTGCTATTAGGTGACATATACCATACACACATCATTTTGTAACTTTTAGATCATGTTAGAGTTAGAGGAGCTAGAGGTCCCCAGTTCGATTCCCGGTGACGCCTGTTTCGACTTTCTTCTGATCAGTGTAGCTGTAGCTTTGAATACCCGTAAAACGAAGCACTGATCTGACAGAGGGAGGGGGTAAAGGGCGCACCGTCAGCTTCCGTTGATACCAGTATCTAAGAGTTGAAGGAACGAGCGATGTTAAATAACGGTACCTTTACCTTTGCACCGAATGAGCATTGCAATAAATACTAGACTTATAGTGTTGTGTTGCGTTTTGTGACTGTTCATTTGATGGTTTTACTCATTGACTCCATAGGCCGTCTGGCTGTCCCCGTGCAGTATCAAGCGCTGCTTTGAGCAGTAAAGCCGTGTCAAGGAGTGAAGTGGGTACGTTTGAAAGAAGAAGTGCTAAAACTGAGACTTATCAATGTACCATTAGTATTTGCTGATAAGATGCAATGCCATTTTTGCACTTTTTTATATTTGAATTATGTTTGAATTGGGAAAAGTTTGGTACGCAGATTTGCTATTTGCCCTTTAAAAAAGCAAATTGAGTTTATAGCATCAAATCGCAGCATTGCAAACACAATTGAAAAGGTATAACTTTTGCGATTTGATCTTTCTTATGAAGCTTTTAAGTCTTGTGCTCTAAAAGAGAGTTTTTTTTTCAACCATTGTTGGTGCTGGCCTGACTTGAGCTGATGAAGCTTATCAAACCAGCTACTGTTGGTTTTGGGGGTCAGTCATTGAGTTAGCCACTTATTCAGACACGTAGACACCCTGGACTATGTGATTCTTGGGACACCTCTGCGTTATTCTAGACAAGCCTAATATTAGCCCCTCGTTTTTGATTCGGCTCTTCCTAAACGATGAAAATGATCAATTATCTTTTGCCATCGTAGTAACGATTGACTGCTTTATGAACGAGGCTTTGCTTCTAGTATTTAGTTAAGAAAATATAATTATGTAATAGTCATTGCTCCCCTCAAATGCTGTGTTTTGGAAGTCATTCTTTTCTTGAGGAGAACAAGGGGTGTTGAGGAACTCTTATTATAAAGGTAACATAGAACATACAAGTGGTTATCAGTTTTGTGAGATTTACCCTATAACATTTCTTATTAAACCCAGTAAGTACATTAGCAACCACTCGGCACTGGCATAAACAACTATTTATCTTTCAAAGAAGTTAAGAATCCAACTTGAAACCTTAGTCTCTTAGCCCTAGGCGGTGGTACCTACCCCAAAATACAAGAGCCTTTTTACCAGACTTCAAGAACTTTGGTTTCTATCTTGCTGGTATTGAAGTGTATCGGGAGCTGCTAAAATATGATCTGGTCCCCAGGAGCATCACTTTCTCTATCATCTGTTTCTCAGGAATTCTAATCCAGCAATTGACTCATCGATCACGTGTTGCGTTGTAAGTCTGTAGCAGGGTGACTCGTGCTCTGTAAGTTTTGTGTCGTGATAAATTTGGTTGTTTCTGAAAGTGTGGTCAGAACCTCTTCTTAAACAACTTTGTTTCTCTGTCGTTTCGGTGATAGAAAAAGCTGGTTTTTTTTTTTTTCGTCTTTATTAATTTTCTTCAACGTCATGTTGAGGCTTTATCTTTAGTCTGTTTAAGGCTATTCTAGAAGTGATCATTCCGAACTAAACGGATAGATGAACGCATCCTAATCATTCCCAGAACTGTTTCTTGCCGCACCTACATGCACTGTTTAGTTGTCTAAACCCATTTAAAGTCTGCGTAAAACTCATGTATCAAAGTCCGTTAAACTCGAGCCAAATCCATAATATATCATCATTCTAAATAATATCGACCTCAGATCAGACCCATAACTAACCAATGGCCAACCCATATTGAACTCGTTTCAGACTTGCTTTAAGTTTATGTAAAAACAATAACAATTCCTTTTCAAATCCATATCAAATCTAAATGTATAACGAACTATCTTGAAACATTATGAAACCTGTAGAAAACCCATTTCGAAACCTTTTTGCGGCACTTTCGTCTTCGATCCAATTGCAAAACTCACTGTTTTGCCAATCGAGTTATTTCTAATTAATTGTCAAACGGCTGCTGGCAAGGTTTTAAATGCATTTTTACGTCTGCCTCATCAACATAAATCAAACTTCAACTTTGAGACGAAATGAGTCCAAATTCGATAGAGTAGCGCAAAGTGAATAATCGTTGAAATTTTTAGCTCGATACTCAGAATATTTTGAGAGAAACGAAGTTTCCAAAGTTTTTAAATCATAAAGGTTGTATGATTTTGTGCCAAGAGTTGCCTCAACTGCTTACATTGATTAACTGTAAATGTTGGAGTTTTAAAGGCTCGTATCTTGGAAAGTATCCAATGCATAAAGTTAAAACTTGACTGATTACTAACTGCGCTATGTACAGTCTACCGAATTTTCAATTTATTTTGTTTGAAGTTGGAGGTTGGATTTATGCTTTTATTTTGTTAACAATAAAACCTGCCTATAAGAAGTGCACAGTTTTAGTTGCACAATAGAATAAAGATGGTTTAAGGTCCCTGCATTCTGTTAATAGTTATTCTTTTCCTTCAATAGGCCCAGATGGCAAGCTGAAGGAACTTCTCAGGTAATGTCTTGCTCTTTATGAATTGTTTAAGTTTTTAGGAGTAGGTGTTGTACGGATTCTTTGAGTTCTAAGAAGTTTGGAATTGTACGAATTTTTCTATTTCCAAGGACCCTGAATTGCCTGAGAAACTTCTAGTTCCATTGATTTGCAGTTGTAAAGATTCTTTGAATTCCGAGGAGTTGGAACCACTTGGAACTGTTGGAGTTCCAAGGAGTTGGAAAGACTTTGGATTCTTTGGGTTACAAAGTGTTGAAATCGCTTGGGTTTCGTGGAATTCCAAGGTGTTTAATTGGAATTAATTGGAAAGAAGAAAGTCTGCAGTGTTGGTGTTTTAGGGAGTTGGAAACACTTTTGATTCTCAGATTCCAAGGTCTTGGAATCATAAGCGTTCTCCGAGTTTCATGGAGTGAGAATCACTTGGGATTTTGTGGGAATTACAAAGACCTTAGAACAGTATAAAAGATGATAACACGGACGGTGATGGTAGTAGGAGTAGATGATAATGGCAGCGAAATATAATGGCCAATGTGGTAGTATTTGGGTTGTAATGCTAATTGCAGTTGAAATGAGATTTGTCAGATAACATTTGCGATAACAGGAATAGAATCATTCTTTAGGTACTAGACACAAATAGTGTTGTTTAAAACGTTAAAATGTAAGATCCTCCTACAGGAGTACGAGAGTAGGAAGGAAGGGCTAATCAATATTATTTTTAAGAATCGTTTCACAAATGTTCTGCGAGAATCTTTCGACTTTTTAAAACAATCTATGCACATTCAACATTGAAGGTTGTATTTTTCACAGCTGCCCTACGCCTGGCTGCGATGGAATGGGCCACATATCCGGGCAATACGCTACTCATAGAAGGTATAAAATACATCGCTTGTATTATTTTTTTGTACTCTGTTGACTTCAATTGATCCCGGTAATATGTCATTCTCAAAGGGTTGCTTTGTGAAATCTTTACTTGAATTAACGATTACTTTGATCGTTTGTTAGTTTCTTTGTAAACGTTCTCGTAAATGCCAAGCTTTTTAGAAGTGGCAAAGGTAGGCTAACCGTGTGAGCTGAATGTAATGAAAAAAAAAATAACAACCAGGAAATGTACTTCATAAGCTGTGTTTATGTATTGTGAGCCTAAATTTAGGGGTGACTCAACTTTTTTTGTCTCAAAGCTTGTCTGGGTGTCCATTGGCAGCCAAGCTGACGCTTCGGGAACACCAAGAAGTAAAGTGAGTTGCTGGTTTGTGGCTTTTTTAGGAAAGAGAAGCAGTAAAACGCCCTCATTGAGATCATGGGATAAGGGTTTCACTGCCTGTGCACGCGTTCAAATTCAAACCTCTGAAAAAGATATTAGATATGTAGGTGCTTTGAAAATATTTATCGAGTAGCCCGCTAGGGCTTAATAGATGAATCTTGAATTCTGTCAGTAATCCATTAAAAGGCTCCAATTCCATCATGCCAGAAGAAGTAACGTTTTTCTTGTTACCCCTCAGATGCCCAACTGCAGGCTGCGATGGGTCAGGACATGTGACAGGGAAATATTCGTCACATCGAAGGTTGGAACTTATTTTGCACAAACGCAATACGATTGAGGTTAAGAATGTTAACGTCGCTTAGCTTAGCGGAATAGTAGATCCAGTAAACCATGGTTAGACACCTAGTTCGTTTTTGGTAATGAATACCGATTTTTGCATGTTGCATTGCACATTCGTCAAGGCTAGATTTTTACTTTGTCCTTTCTTAGTCGTTAGTTCCTGCAAAACAACATTGGCTGTGTTTTCTTACCAAAGTTCTAGAATCTGAAGTGAACAAGAGACAAAACTGTTGATTTTGTAAACTTGATTTCTTTTGAATGTCATTGAAAATTATCTAAAATGTCATGGAGAATGGTTTGTTACACATAAAGTTCCCTTTTAGAAAATGATGTGGCGGTAGAAGGCCGCTCAAGTGTTCAACCCCTGAGCAAGGCTGGGGATCAAACCCCTGGAGCCCTGTGCTTGGCAGTCAGGGATTTTACCAGCTTTGCTAAGCTCGCATCAAAACAGTATCATTTGCCACTTAAGTTAGTTTTTTAAAAATAATTTAAATAACTTTATTTCTCTCCTTTCACCGATCGAGAACGCATGAAGTCGGTGTTGTACTCAATGCATACTTTTCCAAAAGAAACTTCTGAACTTCAATCACGCATCACAGTATAAAACCTTGTCGGTTTACTTAACTTGACGACTATTCTGTTTTGAAACTGCTTCATAGCTTGTCTGGTTGCCCTCTTGCACCAAAAGTTTCTTCCCACGGACAGTCATCAGGTATGGAAAATTGCTAAATTATGTTGTTAACACTAAGTTAGCCAGGTTCGGCTGTGGTTCAGGCGATGTTATGGTCAAAAGTGGCCAAGACCAGCAATTACAAGACAAGGGCCAATCAAAATAGCTAGGTAGAGGTAGACATGAACCAACGAGAACTAGTCGAATAGAGACGAGTCGATTAGCATAAACCATGAAGGTAGACAATAGCCAATCAGGATTAGTCGAGCTAGAAGTAGAAAAAAGCCAATAAGGAATAGTTGGTGTCAAGGGAAGACAATGAGTCAATCAGGATTGATGGTATTAAGTTGTGATGAATTCAGAAAGGAAAGCTTTAACATCACGCTGATAAAGGTGTATTTATCTAAGGGGAGGCACTATAGATGGCTTAGCGTTAGCTAGGATGCGAAGACATAAGAGTAGATAAGAATGGGTTAGTGAAGTAAGTACAGGTAACATGGTACAGAGCAAAAGAGCGTTTACAAAACAAATAAAAACCCACAGTTTCTAATTCTCCTTTGATTTTTCTGTTTTAGATGGTGGAAGGTTCAACTCCACAGACAGAAACGGTCCTACGTAAGTACATTTTTTACCTCATTAGAAAAGTCTTGTCAATTGCTGGACATAAAGGAAGCATACATTGAATTTGCTGTTTCTCCTGTTGCTGACGGTTACGTTTTCCCGTTGATTTATCGGCTGCAGGTGCCCTACCCCAGGATGCGACGGCTCGGGTCATTCCAGTGGACAGTTTTCCTCACATAGAAGGTAAGAAACTTTATAACACTTGCAGGTGTTTGTAAATTTTTACGGATTTCTTCAGCTTCTGTATGCGCTTCCTTTTCTTCTCGATAAGACCACGTACGTATGTTTCCTTAAATGTAACTTTGAACTAGGATCTTTAAAGAGAGCTGGTCCTGTTCTTATTTTAAGGTAGTTTTTCAGTTTTCATCCAATCCCTGATAAAGACAACTTGGAAAACCAAAATTTTAATATTCTAAAACAAGAATTGTATAAAGTTTTATACTGCAATCGAAAAAATGTGTCAACGCACACTGTACAGAAAGATGGCTGGCTAACTGAAACCTGGTATAGAAAATGAAGTACAATACAAAAAAATGTTATACAGAATATTACAATACAACTAGAGCAAATGAGTTTTTAAGATGTTCGTGTTCTGTTTGGTTTGGTGGCAGTTTATCTGGTTGCCCACTCGTACATCCCTCAGAGAAGAAGATCCTCATGAGACAAGAAGCCGAGGAAAAGCTCCTTGCTCAAGTACACGGAAAACGGGACAGAACAATTAAACTGCGATCTGGAAAAGGTAGGCGAGGTGTGCATGCCATCGGCTGCTAGTCTTAAACAGGGACCCGCGCTATAAAAGGGCCTGAACCAGACGCCCGTCACCTTCAGTTGTCACTGAACGTCCGAAGAGACATGGGATGAATTAAATTGATTATTCCTTTGTAAAATTGTTTCTTGTAACACATGAACAAAATAACTAATTACTTCAGATTCGTACGTTTTTGTTGATTTCTGTTTCAAACAGAAGGAAATTGTAACAAAACATAATATATTATAGAGTTAAAAAGTAATGCTAGCATTATTGAATACTCGAAGTTTCGACGAGACACGTGTTATGTTCTAATAAGTGAAACTTATAGGAGGCATGATAACTACGCCGAAAATTTGCAAGGTACAAAATTTCCCAGGACCGAAATTCCTTTTAAAACAAAGAACAAAACCAAACGAATTTTACTTGCGTTTCTTTTTACCACTACTGTATGGAAGAAAAGATTCTGAATGTTTAAATCTTAGCTCGGTAACGAGTTTCTTTTATTTCTATCGCTCAGAGAGAAGTTGAGTTGAAACGCTGCTTGATTCAAAATTTGAAATTTGAAAGGTGTCAGATGTAGGAGGAGTGATCCCTTTTCTGTCTGAAAGCTTTCCCTGTTTGATTATATTTTTGTGAAGATAGTAAAAGAGCTCCGACCACATGTTTATTAGAATGGAAGAATATGTGAACCGTCAGGGACGCCGTGTAAAGAACGGTGACACCCGCACACCAGCCATGCTCGCAAACATTCCCTTCACCTAGACCCTGTTTTGAATATTTATGACCAAATTTGTTGGTCAAGCATCACGTAACATTGTTGGACGCGACTTAGCTAATCTGTTTGAACCGAAGAATCGGAATTCAAAACTTTTGTGAATACTGATGACGTGTTGGACGATGCTGGATCCAGCTTTAATCCGAAATTTGGTCCAGATGTTTGATTTTGTTCTCTCACAGGTTTCCTCAAGTGTTTTTCGCTGTTAGTTGTTAAACTACTACGATTACTTCTGCAGCTCAAGAAGAATACGAGGAACTCTGCGCTTTAGAGAAAGAAGTGGAAGAAATGAGGTGTTCCACTGCAGAATCCGAAAGTTTAAATGACGAGCTCAAAAAAGAGGTGAGTCGGTTGGAGGAGCGACTGGACAGTTCTAAGGAAGACGTGGCAAGTGATCGCCATAGCAACGGTATCGTGGAAACGCATCTTGCGATGCTGCAGACGCGCTTGATTGCCAGTCTGTCGCACCTTGTTGTACCTTTGATTACCGTCAAGATGAGTTTTGACACGATGGATGACTACGTCACGCAACTGCAGCAGATTATCATGGAAGATTCTCTTGAAAACAAAGGTCTCATTGCAGAAATTAAGGAATCGTTATCAGATTTTAAGTACTAGAATACAAAAACCTCTGGCTTTTCGCTGAACGAGCCTTGTACAAATGCTTACACGCACCAGCTAATCCCCCCACCCCCCACC
>JAOBAT010070168.1:0-22112 GCA_026413305.1 Hydrozoanthus tunicans | reverse complement strand
TTATTATATTAATATATTATTATATATTATATATTTATATTCTTTCCCACTAAAGGACACTCGGCTTTCCATCCTTTTGGGGTCGGTAAAATGAGTACCAGCATACATGGACCGCTTTTAGGTGGCAACCTGAGACACCAATAAATGTTTCTGGTCTGTTAGGGGTAAACTAATCATTGTCATAAAGTGCCTTTGGTTATCCATATGGGGCAATGTAAATGCACCACATTTTTGGTTTTGCTGCATAATTTCTGCTTAATTTCAACAAAGGGAAACTGCCATCTAAAGTCATTTCTTATTTGTTTACATACCATCTGCTTAGGATTCCAGAAAAGGTATATTCTAGGGCATCCCATTGCCATAATGTTAAAGATAGCTGAAAAAACCTTCAAGGCGAACGCTAGGGGAGCCACCACCATTGCATCTGCAATCTAATCTGTGCCATCACATCATCAAATTGTAGTTTGTTATCAAAGAAATGTACTAAGCTTTTTGCCAAATTGCTTGTAAAGGAAAATGCTTTTGTTCTACTGAATAATTTTTTCAAAAAATGCAAGGAATAAAACAGTCCAAGCAAAGCAATAGAGCCAATTATTTTGACAGTTGAGGTCGTGATGTCAGACACTAGTGCAACATGGTGGCCCCAATGCAATTGACTAGTTTTTGGACCAGGAACTGGTCCCCAACTGCTGCTAATCTTGTTGTTGTTTCTTGAAAAAAACCCTAAGGCTCCGTCAATTTGCATTATATTGCAATAAAACTTCCCACAACAACTCTGAGGGATATTCCCCATTGATTCACCGAGTAAGAATTTTGATTTTTGGATTTTTAGAGATTTCACAAGCACTTTCAGATTGCGCCATTCACAGAAGTCAAAATTAATATGCATAGCCGAGGCCGAATACAAGACTCTGCCAACTCACATAACAATACTTCCCACAACGACCCTAAGGGATATTCCCCATTGATTTATGGAGTTGGATTTTTGATTTTTGATCTTTTAGAGCATCTACAAGCAATTTTAGATTGCAGAGCGATTTACAATATTCAGAATTAATATGCATAGCTGAGGCCGACTAAAAGAACTAAAACTCAGTGAGTTCGTATAACATCATGATAAAACTTCCAGCAATGACCCTATGGGATATTTCCCATCAAATGGCAGAGTTAGATTTTAGATTTCAGGATTGTTAGAGAACTTACAAGCAATTTTAGAAACTATGCTGTACACGCTGGAATTCACAATGTTCAAAAATAACATGCATAGCTGAAGCCGACTAAAAGAAGAAGCTTCATCAATTCGCATCAGATCCCCATAAATAATAATTGCATAGTGGTAATAACAAGAAATCTCTGTTGACTGACTGAGTATTTTGACATACCAAAAAAATGAATTTGGAGCACAGGTTCACTTTAATGGATCCGATTTGCAAAGTTGAAGGCAAAAAATCCCTACTGATGGTCAAGAAAAAATTAAAATTTTTAGTTCAATGGTTTTCTGCCTTTTCAAACTTCTCCAAGTCCTTGAAAAGTGTTTTTTTATATTATTTTTGGTTTTTGCTGTGCTAAAGGTTGTGGTGCATAATGTAAAAAATTTGAGATGACACTAAACTTAGAAGGCTATTGTAATTATATTTTGTAGAACCAAGATGTGTTTTCTTCCTGCTTCTGGAGTACTTCCACAAGTTTGGTGACAAGCCAGCATGTTTCTCAGACCTGTCTCCATACCTCATGTTAATAGATAGTACCAAGAGGTCTTATGTAAGTAATCTGTGTTTATTTCTTAAAATGATAGTTAGTGGCTGAGCAGTTAGAATGTTCGACTTGTAATCCTGGGGTCATGAGTTCGAGCGCTGGCCAGACCACTTTGTTGTGTCCTTGAACAAGACACTTTATCTGACTTTGCTCCAGTCAACTCAGCTGTATAAATGAGTACCAGTTCTACTGGGAGCTAACCTGCGATGGATCAGTGTCCTGTCCAGGGGAAGTCAAAGACTCTCATCCGCTTAACACTACGAAACCAGAGATAAGCACCGGCCCTATGAGCCACTTAGGCTCGAGAAACGATTTAGCTTAGCTTTTATTAGTTCTTACAATGATAACTTGTTCAGTAGCTTTGCAACAACTACAGGCAACTTAAAGAATGTAAGAGCTGCTGATTTGTTTTTAGATTTCATATCCTGTGGATTGTATTTTGTATATATCTCAATCCTACTTTTTTCTTTGTGAATCAAACCTGGCCAAAGGAAGAAGGCTAATTGTTTTTTTTTTCACCTGAAGTATTGGAACATGAAATGACAGTAGAATTATGTTCTTCACGGAAATTTTATTTTTGCATTGTCATCTATTTGCTGGTTGCCATCTTGTTGTACTTTTCCGATAAAACAGGCGGTCACCCACCTGTAGACTTCTATTAGCTACCATTTATAAGATTTGGACATGTCCATTGCTTTTTAGAGAGACATCCAGGCATGCATTGGGAGAGGGGGTATTTCCATATAATTATTAACTGTATAGGTATATATGTGCTGTTGTTCAGGGTATGGTTTTCAGACCATACACTTTAGAACAGAGACATAAATCTCAAAATTTTTTTCTTTAAAAACTGGTTAAAAAATGGTGCAACAGTTACAAACTGTTTAGTACAGGGTCCTATAATCCTAAAATGGGTTGAGATGTTACTGGGGATTGGGGTTGCTAGTTAAAAACAAGATATCAAAATCAAACCATTTAACTAGTCTAGAACAGGATCAGGTTTGTGTCAGTCCAGCAGCACACCCCACCCAAATTTCTGGTGAGTACCCACACCCCTCCCCTCTTCCTCCTCCAGAGATCTTGGCTGAGAGGACAAACCACCATCATACTATCGATAAACTTTTTTTCCATTTGATATTGCAGTTTGTAGAACAGCTAAAAAGTTCCTTGCCAACTTTGAGTGATCAAGATTCAGATTCAGCCTTTGTAAGTTAACCCAGAACAGTTTTTTAAATTCATTATTAGCTTCGATATGTACTACAATTCTTACACAAATAGTATTTTAGAGTTTTTATTTCTTTCTTTAACTGCAGAAGCATCAGGCTGAATCAACTTATGATGGATCTTAACATGTTGACAAGCAGTATCACATTAATATTATTGAAGTGTTATGTCTTACCCATTTATTTTGATTAGTTTAAAAACAAAGAAAATGACACTCAGCTCAGAAATGACTGTGGTCAGTCTTATGACATTTTTTGGACTGCAAAAAACTGTTGAATTCAAAACTGGGGGGAGGTGAGTATTATTTGGCTGTTGACGAGAAGTACCGCAGTTTAACCACAGCCCAAAACTGTGGTTTGACCAAGGCAAAACTATGGCAAAAACACTAATACTTTTGAATATTACTGTCCCTATCACCTATGTATGAAAGCTAGCAACATTCAGCTAAAGTGACAGCCCAATCGGAAACAATTAATTCAAGACAATTGAATAGTTTTTAAAAATGCATTTTTTTAATGCTTATTAGATAGCATTAATTTTGAGTTCTTGCTACAGTAGATTCATGTATGAGATGAAAAGCAACATGACATAAGCACTGTGCAAACACTCTCTGGTTACCTTGTGTGCTCTTATTCAAAGATTGTTTTCTGCATTTACTTGTGCTCATCTAGATGTATTACAAAGGTTAAATTTGTTTGGTAAATTCTCAGAAACTGAACCCATACTTTTCCACCAACCAGGTTCAGAGAACTTTTCTCTTTATCCTTAATGGGTTTCTTTTAGAACTGAAGCGGTCTGGGCTTTTTAGCTGGAACAGCCAACTTGTAAACCAGGCTTTCTTGCTTTTTTGGGAGAGGGTCTGACCGTAACTTTTTATCAGAGGTCATTTATTATAAACAATAAGTTTGTGTACATGTTGTATAAATGTAGCAATTACAGTATTACAGAGCTGGTAGTTAATTAATGATTATTTTACTGTAGTATTGATAAATTTTAAATAGTCAGTTAAAGTTACCATAACCACTGAAGTTGTGGACTGTTTGCTTTTGTTGTTGGTGCTAATTAAGTTCTTCTGATTTGACCATAGATAAAGTTAATGTATAGAAGAATTTGCATTGAGCAGTTTTCAAGGCACTTGGGCTTACACAAAGATCTTACTACCGATGAAAAAATATCTCTTGCAAAAGAGTACATGAAGCTAAACCGAGATGGTTTGAAATATGGTATGTGATGTAATCTTGCTATCAATAATTAGTTACCGAGTGAGACCAAATTAATTCTGTTACTTTGTTCTAGTGTGAGACTCTGAACAGGAGGGATAAACTGATTTTAAGAGCTAGAATTTTCACTTATAGCAAACACAGGTCACTCATTAATTTACAATCTTACTGAGTTGGATATTATTTAATCAGATTAACAAGAAAATATCCAAGAACATTGGAGACTTTGAATGAAACCATGATTATTTTGTGTTTCCTTCAATCTTCCAAAGCACAGTTACCTTGCTCACCAAAACTTAATGAGTTATTTAACTTCTTGACATTGTATAAACTGCCTAGCTAGCAATGTAGTTTCACAGCATTTTGCTTAGATATATGTGGTCACAGCATTTTGCATGGTGGTATATACAGTTTATATTACAGGTTATATGGTTTATCCCTTAAATATGTTTCACCCTTAAGATAAGCTTCTTTTTATGGTATTTCAATGCGCAAAACATTTTTGCCTCCATGTAGGGTCTGAACTGATATCAACAGAACTTCAGTACAGTGATCACTACGCTCTCCTTGCTGCGCATCTTCTGCTTGAAATCAACGAGCAGAAAGGTAAATTATTGTTTAATCTGTTAGAGTGTTACTGAAGAAAAATCTTCAAACTAGTTTAAAAATTATGCATCTAAAAATAATTTCAAGTTTGACCCATACAATTGCCACTTAGACACTTGTTACTCCATGGTTTTTAGATTTAAAAAATAATTTTGCAGAGAATTTACGAAAACAAAATGACTATTTAAGCTGGTTAGATATGTGTAATGGTGCTTACTTTCTGGTCAAATTTGTGATCATGGCAAAGTAGGCGTAGCAGGTGGTCTATTGTTTGAGAAAAACTTGCTAGCTAGCTGTAAACACTAGTGTAGAGCTGTTTGTTTTCATCCCTTTATAGTTGAATAGATGTGTTGGAAAAGCCCTCAGAGCCATAAAAATACCTGAGTGTGTTAAAAGTTGAATGATTTGAAATTATTTTCATGAAAGAAGTAAGGAGATACACCCTGTTCTCTTGGCTTTAGGCACTACAGAGATGTTCTGGCATGTTCTTATTCTCTTGGAAAGTGTGCTGAAAGCAAGCCAATCTAATCATCATATGAAACTTTTATTGATTAGAATCTATAGTTTAATAGGTGAGTTCCTTTGTTATACTAATAGACAATAATAAAAAAGTATATTTATTTAATGAAATTGAATTTGAAACATCCATTGATTTTATAAAGTATTGTTGTAGTTATTGCGCATGCCCGACAGTAGCTACAATGCTATCGTTTTGATGGTTAGAGTCGATTTTAGGTTGGTACGCCGTGTAAGACCGCACAAATTTTCTCGAGATTTTCTCCCACTGTAACTTGTAACCACAGGACATAGTCGCACAAAGACTCACGAGAATTTTTCTCACTGCTTGTGAGAAAACAATGCCTCATGTGTTTATGTTATTGTTAGCCGCATCTATGGCTGCAGTTACACAAGGAGTTATCTCTTGATGAGAAAACAATGCCTCATGTTTATGTTATTGTTAGCCGCATCAGAGCTCGCTAAGAAAAATCCATTAAAAATAAAATATCAAAAAGATATTGTTGAGTCGTACAAACCTATTGTTTCGGCTGCGCACCGACCAATTTCCATGTTGCAGAATGTCAGTCATTTGTCGAATAACTACTTATCTCGAACAATAGGACTAGTCATTCAATGTACGAATCTTATGTAATCCTTAACTAAACAATAAGTGGTATGGATGCGTAATCCCTATGACAACCTTTTCTAAAATAGCTGTACATACTAAACAGCACCGTATTCAGATACCTATGGAAACAAGAACACAGTAGCTACACGCATGCATTGCGGGCCTATTTTTTTAGCTGTGTTGTTATTGATATCTATTTTCAAAAGCTTTCCACGAAAGTATTTTAAAGAGTACAGTTGTAATTGCTCCAATGTTTTTTTTTTCTTTTTAAAAATCCATCTTCTTTTTATTAAAAGCAATGTTCTGTACATTCTGGGGTTGGGCCAAGAAGTTAATGCTTTCAACTCAAATTCCAGTGGTCACAAAATTGTGCCCAAGTCAGACCACTGTGTTGTGCTCCCTTAAGTAAGACACTTTACCCAACCTGTTCCAGTTGACTCAGTTGTGTAAACAATACCAGCTTCTACTGGAGGCTAATCTGTAAAGAATGAGTGTCATAGTTTTAGCTGAATATATTTGAACATGTTGTTTTAATCATATGCTGTAAGCAAAGTTTGTTATTACTGACATATATCTTTTTGAATTACTGTACAGTTTTTTAGAGCGCAAATCTTTGTTTCATCATGTATACAGCATCACAACAGTGCTATTGTCATTGCAGAGATCTCCTAATCAGTATCATTTGAAGTGAATTTGAATTCAATCTTTTGGTAATGAGAAGTGATCAAGGGAAACTACCAAAGATGAAACTAAAAAATCTCCTGAGCTTGTTCAATGAAAGTGAGGGCTTCAGGAACACACAGAATACTTATAGGGCATGGCATTGTTACTTTCTTGGGTCCAGTTGTTAAACTGCATTGGCAGCCAATGAAAAATGGAAAGAAAAGGGTGAGGGGGAGGTTTTTTCGCCCGCTCTCAATGCTACTCTAAGATGGAAAGTGTTAAGACAAACTAAACTCTATTTCACTCCTTTTAGGAGCATATGGTCCATGTGCCAAGCTCTGTGAGGGGATGGAAATCAAGCACATTGAACTAGACACTATGGGGTATGTGAATCATATTCCATGGAATTTATTACTCCTAAATAACCAAAGCAAAGAGTATTAAACCCATTATTGTTGGCTGCTAAAACATCTGTCATCTACCTATTTATAAGTCAAGCTTCATTATTATTGACAGTCCTTAAATCAAAATCGACATGGCGCGGTTTCGTAGCTTGTCAATTCTATTGCCTAAAATAAAATATCTGTTAAATGAATTATTACTGCTATCATATAAGAAACTAAAAAAAGAACAGTTTTTGGGTCGAGATTTTGACCAGTTCATAGGTCCTACACAGTCAAAACTTTGAAACTCCGTGCAATGTTAAGTGTACTTGACATCACTGACTTTTGCATTTCTAGCAAGATCTTATCTTCTCTGGCATCTACAAGCTCTTTAATGCTATCTAAAGTCTCTTTTGACACTCCTCCGAGCACGTTGATGATGATGTTTGTGCTGGATAATTTCATAGTTGAGGACCCATCCGAGTGGCACATACTTAGATGTTTTTTCCTCTTCCTTCTGTCTTCTGTTTGCCACACATCAGTAGCTCATTTCAAGGAGTAGCACTTTGTTCACCTGCCTATCAATGATTCTTGCATCGACCCGGTTTGCTCTTACTATTGTCTTCTCTGCAAATATGGGCACTTACAAGAGGGCGCTAGCTGGATCATTCTTATACTCAGGCTTTAGTGTTATTGGCGAGCACCAAGAAAGTGTATTTTTTATTAAATCCATGTCGCAGAGCAACTCAAAGAAAAGAATTTTGAGAGCTGAGTCGTGTCTGGCCATATACTTGCTCTGTGCTAGCACACCACATCCACTCAAAATATGAGGGATGCTTTCTGCAGCTTTTCTGCTTATCCGACACTTGACGTCTGTGTTGTTTCTTGTGTTTGTCTTGTACTGTTGGTAAATCCAGGTGGGGAGTAACTGATGGTAGAGTTCATAGATTCCAGCCATTGTGTGTGTGGGCGCAGTTTTACAGCGATGCAGCAAGCTGAAGCAGCCAATCTTGTCCGCATCATCCCACCTTGCTTCATCAACTTTCCTTGCCGTTTCTGATGGTGTACCTCTTGAGTTCTGCTTTCTTCTTCCTTGATATTCATAGCAGACCTGACTTTCTCTCCGGGTATCTCTTCTTCCTTGGTGTGAGCAGTTGGGGTTGGGTGACTGAGGGTGAGATGAATTGCTCTTTCCGCAGCATATCTTTCTGCATCTTTCTTCAAAGATCGTCTTCCGGTTCTTTCACACTTTTCCTCACACTCTCCCATTATGCACATAGTTTTGTCTTGACTTGCGTACAGCTTAATTGCGGTCTTTACCTTGATAGCCTTGTAAGTTGACTCTACTGACTTGAAACCTCTTCCCCGGTGCTTTCTGGGTAGGTAGAGTAAATCCGTTGTTCCAGAGGGGTGGTAACCGCCATTCTCTTTTAGGATCTTGCGACTCTCGCAGTCTAGGTGCTGAAGCTCTGCAATGGGCCAGCTCTGGGACCACACAGGGTACGTTAGAACCGGTAGCACGTACTGGTTTGATGCTATGACTTTATGGTCATCCGACAGTGTGCTCGACCAGATTACAGCAAACCTTTGGAGGAAAACCTTTGAAACGCTCCACAGGACCAGAGAGTCCTCTTGCTTGGAGTTTTTAAGCACTCCTAAGAACTTGTAGTTCTCTCCTAGACTCTATGATTTGAGACTCCCCAACACATGCAGCATTAGGGCGGCTGTCCAGGGCTCCTTTCTTTATGTGGGCAACAGTGCACTCCTCATTGAATTCCAACCCTGTGTCTGCCATAGCATCCTTGGTTGTCTTTAGGACTCTGTCGAGTTTGGTACCCGATGCCGCATAGATCTTCATATCATCAATATACAATTTTTCCGTTTATGGGCTTCGACAGCTTGTACCCTTCAGAGGCCTTTAGCTTCCATGATATAGGGTTTGGACACAGTTTGAAGAGCCTCAGGCACAGGGTGTCGCCCTGCAGGAATCCTTTGTTAAAATGGATGACATCTTCATATTCCCGCTCTGACATAGCCTCTTTATCACATTACACAATCATGATGGAGATTTGTGTGGTGACATCATCTCTTGCAACCACTCATGACTCACACTGTTAAACGTCGATCCAGACCATGCTCGCGTTCTTCCTGCTGTTTCTGCTGTCCTGACAGACCATTCTTTCTACCAGTAGATTGTCTCTTGTCCTGCTGCATTTCAACTTTTGTTCTCCTTCTAATAGATCGTGCTCCTTGAGGTGTTTGTTTTTTGGAAAAGGGGGCATGAGGCGAACCACTTGTACTGATTGCTGAGGCATGTAACAGGCCATTGGTTCTGGCTAGAAAATTCACCCAACCTCAGTAGTAAACGAGGTTTCCCAACTGTAAACCATTCCGGATATTGTTTTGGTGTTGCTTTTATTTTTCCCGGAACTGTTGTGTTTCATTTGGACCTTATTGAACGAAACGTTTTGTTTTTAGTATTCAAGATATTCAATGTCTCTGTAATGTTTAACTCTTCAGGTATCTCTCAGCAAGGTTTGTGGAAGCTGTAGGGCATTTTGAAGCTGCTGGATCACTCTACACATCCACGATGAAGTTCTACTTTGGAAACCAGAAAGATGTAATATTTATTCCCTGTTTTATTTATGTATGACTTGTTTAGGTCCATTTGTGACTTTGTTTATGCTGGGGATCTAAACCTAGTTTTCCCCTGTCCTTCAAAGCCCTGGTTTGTTAATTGGCCCTATTGTTCAAAGAGTGGACAAGCAACTTGTTGGATAAAAGCTAATTGTCATCACTAATAAATCAAAGATTGTTAAACTCTTTTGTAGGTTTGTCTATCCCTACAGTAGTTGTTTAGTGAATGGAAAACTTCTAAAGCAATAAGTCGATTACAGATCCGATCCGATTTACTTTTACCGTTCCCTTAATGGCTTTTCAAAAATTAGTTACAATTTTCGTAATAAGAGTAAATGGAGAAGTCCATCAAGTTAAGTACAAACTTCAAAAAGTTAAAATACAAATTGGGAATGACTAATAGCTTCCACAATTAGGGCCACTCCTTTATTTGTGTTTAAAAAGTGTTAAGTGAAATTTCTGCCTTAATTCATTGTTGAGGCTGTTCCAGATTTTGTTCAAGATTCAAATGGTGTCACATAGCTTGGATTTAATATAGTTTTACTGTTGAGGTAGCGCTTATCTGGCGAAGGGTTTGTTCACCCTTTTAACAACAGGGGTCTGTAATATAGGCCATATAAATAACCCACGTGTGCTCAAATACTTGTAGTTTATCCAATAAATATAGGTTTGGTTTCAGTCTTCTTTTTCACTTATTGGTCTTTATGGTTGGTCTAGTCGTCTGTTTTCCTGGAAGTTTTGGCAGCTGTAGTGCCACCTTCATTCAGGTCATGAATAACCGTCTGTGGCAGCTAAATGAACTAGCAAATTGGTCTCAGTCATTGTTTTATTAGTCAACTGTTATTTGATCAGTGGTTTGAGGCAAAGGTTTCCTTGTTTCACGTCTTGAAGGTGTTTCAGTTTGAAAAAGTTTGTTTGCAAACATTGTGTCAGCTTAAACGCACTTATTCAGTTATTGCATTGGTGACCGTTTATGCTTTTAAACCTTAATTCAAAAGTTAAGCAAAGTGTTCATCGTAGTAGAACTAAGATTTTTGTCTCTTTATTTCTAGACTCCAGAGTACATCATTGCAGCATACAAGTATGGCTCGTTTGAAAAGGTGAACACAATTTTAAAGACTCCCCTCTCCCCCAAAAAAATCTCACTTTACCAAACTGTGTCAGTGAAGACTGGGTAAATTTGTGTTACAAGTTCTTCAAGTTAGCCTTCTCTTTGAAAATATCAATTTTAAAATCTTGGTTAGTAATGTATGAAACAAGGTACTGAAGAATAAAGGGATGAGGGTTTTGAACCACTGGAGAGTCCTTGGGGCTGGAAACATAAGATAAAGCTAAACTAGAAATTGTCTTACCTTAGGTGGTTGGGTTCAGGGTAATGTGAAATTGAAACCACTCAAACTGATACTGTAGGGTTGAAATGGCCATCATTAAATCCAAAAGGACAGATCTTGGTTTAACAATATATGTATATACAAGGGTGGGGAGGTTTTAATATTTCTCAGACTTAAAGTCTACTTGTAAATATAGCCATTGCCAACAGCCACAAAGAAACAGATACCCAAGTCACTTTAAAAGTGGCCACATTCTTGTATCATTCATGTAAATTCGATAAGAATAATAATGATAATAATAATAGGTTGTTTCTTGAAAGCGAGAAAGACATGAATATCATTAAGTGTCAACGGTGGTCATGCATGTAGCTCTGAATTCCAAACTTTGAAACACATACACAGTTAAAGAGCGGTGTGTTGAGCCTCCAGTTGTGTTTTTGGGCTTTCACTGCTTTTCACGGCGATTTTCCGTTGTTACGAGAAAGTTAGACATCAGAAAGCCCCATTTTAATGAGAAATGTTTTTAAAGGATTCCTCCATTGTATACCATTATTACTCTCAAGTACAACTCTTATGAAGACGATGTCCGTATCAGCAGCACAAGTTTAATAATTATGTGCATATGACTAACGCCAAGTAATTCGTTTTCATCAGTTTTACAGTTTGAATTTCCCGCGCGGCGTCATTTTGAATTATGACGTAACATGGTTGCAGTGCCAGATCCCCTGTCGTTCATTGTTGTTGTATTCATCGCGAGTGGAGACTGGCACTGCAACCAAGCTACGTCACAGATCAAAATGGCGGCGCGCGGGAAATTCAAACAAAAAAGCTGATCAAACTAAATTGCTTGGAATTAGTTATACGCACAGAGTTTTCATACTTGAGCTGCTGAAATTAACACAGACTTAAAATAAAGGTTTTATCTGAGACCGATAATGTTATACAGCGGAGGATTCCTGTAAGGTTTTGGATAACTAGAGAACATACAGGGATAGAGCTTTTTCAGTCTGTGCTCCTAGACTTTGGAATGCTCTTCCCGCCGAAGTTAAGGGGGAGTACTTCTCTTCCTATCTTCAAGCACAGACTAAAAACCCACTTTTTTGGGAAATGATCCTCTCAGTCACATTTTACATTTTTTACATTTTTTTTTCATTCTTTGGTTCATTTGTTAGACTTCATTGTAAAACACATTTTCTTGTGTTATTTTTTAAAAACTGATAATATTGTAAATATAAAGGTGGAGACTACTATTTCTATTAGAAACATTTTTAATTGTAGTTTTAAACTTATTTTTAAATCATGAGCTTTTTTTCATTTTACGTAAGAGCACCGAGACTTAGTGAGGTGCCCCAAACACCTATTTATTATTATTATTATTATTATTATTATTATTTCAAGAATAGAAACAGAGGTTAAAGCCAAACTATTATCATTATTGTAATTATTATCTCAAGAATAGAAACAGAGGTTAAAGCCAAACTAGTGAAATACTGTACCTTGGGCGGGGCGGGGGTAGTCTGTAGTATTAACCAACCCAAACAGCCCACAAACGAGTCTCTTGGGGGAAGATACAAACAACCCCCAACCCCACCCCACCCCACCCCAACTTTGCATGTTGGTGTTATGGTTTTTGACATATATGTACTTAGGTCAGAATATATGTAAAAAGTTCTGTATAATATTTCTCCTTTGCCAGATTCCAGAATTTGTGGCGTTCAGGAAACGACTTAATCAATCTGCTTATTTTTCTTTGATGACATTTGAAAAAATGATGCTGGATGTTTTACTGAAAGCTAACAGGTGTGTACCCACTAATTTGTAGAAATTATGACTAGGTTCTTTCGTGACAACAACAAAAAAACCCACTTCTGAGGGCACTGAATTTGAACAGTATAAAAGAGAGTCGTAAAAGAATCTAAAATATAGATTCGTGTGAGACATGGCCGCTGGAAATGGGGAATAATCGAGGTTTTGCCAATCTAGAGCATCGACAAGGAATGCCATGAACCTAAACTAAGGAAAGGGAAGAGAGAGAAAAGTTCTCTTTCCTTTGTGTGGGTTTATGGGGTTCTGCGTTGATGCTGTAGGTCAGCAAAACTTGCATTATTTCCCGATTCCAGTGGCAATTCCTCACTCGAACCTATGTTACGTTGTATTTACACGTATACCACTCAAGGACAACCCTCTCTGGTTATTAAAGAATGTGTATCTGTTGATTTTATGTTCGTTTTACTTTCTTGAACAAAAATGAGTTGAAACGTATTCCATGGAAGATCTGGTGCATAGCAGCTAAATTACTAACAGTAGTTCTCAGTCTCTTGTCATCCACTCATTCAAGATAGAGGCCTGCACGTTTGTACAAAGTCACTGAGGGTGAAAACAAATCAATACTGGTATCCACTTTACTCACCCTTTCAGCCACAACCATTTCATCAACATTGATTTTTTTATGTAACACAAACATCATGAAGATGGAAAGAAACCGTTCCTCAAGTTGAGTGATCAGAAAAAATTCCGAGTCACTGACGGGAATCGAACCCGCAACCCTCTGATTACCGGTCAGATGCTCTACCCACTGAGCTACAGAGATTAGTCATTTTGCAACAAATGAAAGGGAGATCAAATGGTGAGATCGTCCGGGTTTGTATATTCCTTGGAAGGACTGTTGACGATGTTAGTGACTGCCGCTTTGGGCCCGGTTCCTCAAGATCCTGATTAACTTAACCCAGGGTTAACTCTCAACAATACTTATCAATTGGTTGTCATGGTAACTAACCCTGGGTTAGCACTAATCAGGTTTTGAGGAACCGGGCCCTGAGCGGATGTCATCTTCAGAGTTAAGTGAGTTTTAAGTAAAATTTTACTCTGTCTGACACTTAGAATGTATCATGGTGAAGCACACAAATATGTCCTCCTTCTTACTACTGTTGTTAACCAGTTTCTGTTTTCTTCTTGTGGAGTTTGAGTATCTCTTTTGCTCTGCACTTAACATTCCCATTTTGCGACAAGTGTGAATTCGCTTATCAGTGGTTGACCGTTTACTGAAAGCTGTTGCTGCCTGTAGATTCAAAGTATGTGTTTCTTGTTTTTTGTGTTTTCAAAATCGGGAATTTGACAAATGAGTCTATTTTTAATAATTTGAACCTGTTTGACCCCATAGGGAAACACTTAATAGTTTTATTGCTTAAGGTTAACATTTTTGATCATCCAAACCAGTCTTGCAGGAGCACAAGACTTCTTTGCTGAAATTAACCTTCTCGAAAAATGTCCTGAAACAAGTAAGTGCGTGATATTGCCTCTGTGTCATTGAGTTCTAAGTTTAGCAAGCCCAGTGCACTCGAGAGGAAACAGCTCGACTTCTAATGGCTTCTTGCCTCGCAAGATAAAGAACTAGCCCTGTTCTGCTTGTTTGCAGCAAGTTTTCTGTGCGAACCTCCTCTCGCAAATCAGTGAGATTTGATATTTGTTTCAGTGCGTATTGACCATGTATTTCTACTCTATAAATGGCACTGTAGTTTGCAGCGCATATGTACTAACCATCTATTTTTTCCCCAGAGGAATGGTTGCGTGATTTGCAAGATAACAGAGACCTTGATATTTATATGTCCTGGGATCCGCCAGACAGGTGATGAATCTTTTTTTTATTTAGAACTTTTTCTTTTGTTTCTCAAGTTGATACTGGATATAAGTATCCTATTGATTATATATCTCACGTATTTGTAGACGCTACTCTCAGAAATTTAGTTAAGCCTTTTTGTAGACCCTATGCAAAAATTGTTGCTATATTAATAATCTTTTGCTTACATTCAAGTTAGCCTCACTAGCCTATTCTTTGGCTAGTTAAATACAAGGACAAAGCTAGTAGTGCTTGGAACTCATTGAAACCCTGATAAACACATAAACAAAGACACAAATGAACCTAAACAAATCATGCATAAATAAAACAGGGCATAAATATTACATCTTTCTGGTTTCCAAAGTAGAACTTCATCGTGGATGTGTAGAGTGATCCAGCAGCTTCAAAGTGCCCTACAGATTCCACAAACCTTGCTGAGAGATACCTGAAGAGTTAAACATGAATGACACATCTAGTATCTTGAATACCAAAAACAAAGCGTTTCATTAAATAAGGTCCAAATGAAACACAACAGTTCCTGGAAAAATAATGATAATAATATTAATAATGATAATAATGAGGCTTGACTTGTAGATAGGTAGAACATTGAAAGGCACCGCCATTTTCGCGTAGGGTCTACATTATGTTACAAAGAAATAGTAAGAAGATGTCTATTTTCTGAAATATACAACAGGTCGACAACTAGTTCAAGCCACAACAGCCATGTGTAAGCTGAGTTACAGAGTTTCACAAAAATAGGAAATATGTTAAAAGTAACAAAAAAACTAAAAGTTGTTTAAACTAATGGAATTGATTCATAGTGAAACTGGTAAAGTAAAATGTTTTTTTCGAAGAGAATGTTAAACTTGCCAAACCAACCAAATCAGAATACCTTAAACAGTATGACGTAGGAGAATCAGACTTGTAATGTATTTAAGGAAAAGAACAACATTTTTTAAACAAAACATGTTTCGGTCATGTCTCTGATCTTCTTCAGTTGTATTTAAACTGGAACTAAAATTTACATATATACTGTTCATAAAGAGCTAGTAGTGTTGAATGGTGAAAAATGTTGTTCTTTTCCTTAAATTTTAACAACATATGCATACGAATGATCTAATTTGTATTTCAAATAAAAATTGTACAACTCAGGCAACTGACAGAAGAAGAGAAACGCCTTTCAACCAGTCATGAGGTAAGTTGTTTAAAACTTGACTTGCACTAACTTCCATTGCAAGAATTTTTGTAATTTTTAACGTTTGAAATTTCACATGGACAATTGCTAATTAACCATGACAACTAGTTATGCGCGAGAAAAATTAATATGGCGTGTTTACAAAATAAATTTTCGTGCGCGCGAAATCTTGAAAAACTAAAAATTTGAAAGTTATTATTTGTTTGCTAGATTATTAAAAGGTAATCAAATAAGTCCTCGTTGATTTCGAAAAAAATCATTTGTCTTTTGGCCTAATTCTACGGTCGGGCGTTTAATTCGAATTAGGCCAAAAGACGCGTGAATTTTCTAAAATTGACTCGGCCTCATCCGACTACCAATTATAATCAACAAGGGTGTGCTCACACCAGAGGTGCAAACACCAGCGCAGATAACCCTTGTGTAGACTGCAACTCAGACACAAACCAGATGCTGTCGCAGACCGCAACTGGGTACGAAAATGCAAACACAATCGCAGACTCAGGTGTGAATGTATCTTGACGCAGTAACAGATGCAAGAAAAAGGGAAATTTCTTTTAGTCCTTTTGCACGCTTTGGGCTTGCAGTTGCTCTTGCTTCACAAATTTCCAAGTGTGAATGGAGGCGATGCAAATCCAGAAACAAACCATGTTTAAAAACATAAATAGATAATATGCGCACCATCTTTGCCTACGTCACTCGTGTGAATGTCCTTGCATCTTGGTTTGTGTCTCTAGTGTGAACAAGCCTTCAATCTGGTTTATTTCTTTATCAGTTAATGTGGCTAAGACTTCGTTGCCTGGTTCTTCGAGCACTTGCGGTGGCTGTCACATTTGCACCCAGGCCTGTGTTAAACAGCTCCACTGCAGATAAAGCGACACCAACAGTGACAGATGGAGAGCTCGCACCCTCAACAAGCTCTTTAGAAACAGTGATTGAGAGTCTCGAATTCTTGTTTGAAGAGGCTGATAAACATCCCTGGACCAGAGGAAAGGTAGAAAAGGCTAAAATAATCTATTTAAATTGAAATTGTATTTAGCTAAGAGTTGTTTTAAACCTATACTTTTGAAGCAGTTCTACCAGTTTAGTGTAAAAGCTGTTTTCAGTTTTGAGGAAAACAGTTTTTAGTTAACCAAGCATGTTTCGACACTACTAGCGTCATCTTCAATGGCGCAAAGAATTAGTATAACAAGAATATATACTGATACATACAGAAAGAAATTACAATAACAACGGTGATTGGAACAAAGGCAAATAGAAAAATAGGCTGATATCTACATGCTTAACTTTTGAATTGAATAAGGGCATTTCAAATTCGATATGAATGGCCTCGTTGCTCTTTAGTTTGACATGATTTTGCCTCAATACAGTTTCAATGCAAGATCTGTTCTTGAGTAAGCTTAAAGCCCCTTTTACACGAGCAATTTTTCCTTGACAAGTTTTCAGTTGTGTTTGGGCATCATATCCTTGTCACATTTTCCTTGTTGTCCGTCTACACGAGCAAATTTCAGATTTGACAATTTTTCCATATACACGAACAATTTTTCCTTGTCAAGGCAAACTTGTCAAGGAAAACTTGCTCGTGTAAAAGGGGCTTGACCTGTCTGAACTAACATGTCAGGAATGATTGAGCGATCTGTTAGAAAGAGTTCATAAGCTTGCAATTAAGGTAATTGTATCTAGGAGGCAGCGCACGAGTGCTGCTGAGAAGAGCACTGAACGCTGAATGCAATAGTTTCATCAACAAGATGAGATCTTCGGTTATCCTCTCAATTTTGCTGTCTCAGCGCATAGCATCACCTATGGATACATGCAATGTTTTCTCCATTGCTAGGACTAACCTTTTAGGGTCACTACGTATCAGGGATAAGTTTTTGTGTGTATGTTCGTGGTGTTTATATGTATGATAATTACTACGGTGCAGGAGCAGCGAAACTAATCTCGTTCCCGAGCGTGCGCGGTACGATTATATGCGACGCGAAAACGAGGCCGCGAGAGACTTGAGTTCAGTCGACTTGACTTCATGTTGCTGTTATAAAGCTAGCAGGATTAAACAGGGACAGAGTTTTGAAGACGGTTTCACAACGATTTGGCCGAGTTTTAAAGTTTGGCAGAGTTTTGAGCTCCAGAACGAAGAAGAACCTTCGAATAACGAACATCCTTGCTCGATGCCTAAATATTCTAGACCACTCGCCTATGGACTGTATGGCGTTTGGGAAAACTTATCAGTCCAAAACAATTTCTCTGTTCGCCAAACAAAAGGCTCCCACAACGTTTTAAACAGGAAAAACTTAAAACTAAATAAGTAACATGGACTTGCTACTAAAGTAAGACTGTCGGCACTTTTGTTCATCCTTACTCTTTAACTCAATTAAAATGTTCAAGAACTGTTATTCGGAGCTCAATGAATTGTTTTATTTCAAAATTCAGTTCCTCCACGCTGGAATTGTGAATATTTTTCTTAATTTCGAAATGGTGTTCATGTGCACTGACAGTCAGTTTTTATAAGCGGTGCCTTGAACACGAAAATGGTCTATTTAGCTCGTGGGGTTACAATGAGGGTGAAAAAACTTAACTTTTATTGTTGGTTTCCTTAGACAAAGCCCCCATTCCTTGGGCCATTACCTTCTAGAATAACAGGACTTGTAGAGGGTGGCCATGAAAAGGTGCTGATGTCGTTGTTACGAATCTGCAACTGTTTGGTCCAGCTGCAGAAAGGAGCACAAGGTATGACTCTATCAACAGAATGATGTTTTTCCAAGTATTTAGACAGACATGCATTGTTTTACTTGATGAAAACGTTTGCCCATTTTGCTTTTATTCGTTTTGTTTTGTGCTTAGTGATTGTACTGTATGTGTTTCTCTGTGACTTTCATGTGTCTTTGAAAACTCTGAACTGATTGCATCACTGGTAATTTACTCCGCGTGGCAAAGACAAATAGTTCGACTAGCCTACGCACGCTACTTCTAAATGTCTGTGTGCTCATCAACTGCAAAAATGAAATAATGGTTATATACAACTGTAAGTACTTTTTCTGAACACAATGTTGTTTGTTGTTTTTATGTAAATTTTCTTAAATACCTTTTTGCTAACACATGCTCACTTAGAATTGTTTTGTACCGATTACATTAGTATGACTGTACTGAAACATACGGATATCTTATTGAGTTCTGCTTTGCACTCTGGAGTTTTGCATAGAAACAAACAGCATAGGATTTATTTTTCTTTTTTGGATAAAAGTAAAACTATGTTTAACCAACGTATAAATTTTGTGCTAATAATAAATGTACTTTATTCACAGATGCAAATACAGACGTTTTTACAAAGATTACAGATTTTATAAAAATGTTAACGGAGACTTTTCAAGGTGTGTGTTTCGTAAAGAAAATGTTTTTGGCACAATACCCTTTGTCGTTTTTATCCAGCGTCCTGTCGTTTTCACAGCCTTAGCCTTATTATCATAATGAAAATTTTAGTTAAATGCGAAACAAGTTTGATGTTTCAACTCTATTTTTCCGAGTTCTTGAGCATGATTGCCAGAAACAATCGAATTCTGAGCCAAAATGATCAGTCAGCAGTTTCTTTGCTGGTTGCCATAGTGCTTGCGTTGTAACTGGCCAATCAGGGTTAAGATACCAGATACCGGAAACAGCTGTTGTTATGTTCTGCAGCAGAATGTCCTGTTGTTTGTTTTAGCTGGCTAGAAAACCGGAAATAGTATTGCTGTAAAGCTATGAGTTAGAGAGGCTTCAAGATAGTTCTTTTTACTTTTCCGTCTTTACAGAATGTTTTAACAGTGTGTCGGACAAACTCACAACTGATGAAGGAGACAAGAAGACTTTCAACGGAGTTGTGTTAGAGCCACTGGTTTTATTAGTTGAGGTATGTCACAAAGAATCTTGATTCGTTTTTTTTCATGGTGCTCTTCAGGCACGTCACTTTTTTATTGCTTCCTTATTAATCACATTGCATGCCTCATTTTGTTCCTTTAACTAAAGTTCAGTCCTAACACGTCTCTTGTTTGCTTCAGCGTTCTTTGCTTTCAGAATTACAGAACTTAAAGTGTTTAGCCTGGTGATGACCTTTTAATCGAAAACCTTTTTATTTTTTTAAAACTTTTCAGCATTTTGAGCTTTTATATTCTGTAATTTTATCGTAATAGCGAACTCGTGTTAAAAAGTTCTTTGATTTTTTCGTGCAACCGCTTTCAATTAACTTTGTAAAGCGAATTATATAATCGTACTCCGGCTATTTCGAACAAAACCAAACTTTACATGTCCCCGCCAACCGTCGGTATCGATTCAACGAGGTTCCATTGTAATTTTGTTTTTTTTCCTTGCATTATTTAGACATTGAGCTTCGCCTGTGTATTGTCTGCCGTGTGCTGCTCTCTGATCCACAGAGTTATGGGTGGCAAACGGTCTAAAAAGAAAAAACCGTCAGCTTCTCTTCCTATGGTAAGTCATAACAATTTCTAAAGGAGCAAATTCTGTGTGAGGAAATTCTCTTAAATCACGAACTTGATGAAGGACTACCACCGTTTACTACTTGGCAATTCAAGTTTCCAAGACAAATAACCCAATTCCTTGCGATGATACCAATACAGACTCGGGGGGGGGGGGGGGGGGGGGTTATTAGTCTGGTTTCTCGCTATCGTATTTCTTCTCTATTACTTAAGAGTTACGTGATGGAATGTGGTTGCTGCATCTTAGATTGGTGCTAGTATTACGCCGAAACGTTGTTCTTTTTTGTACTTCCTGCCATAATTTCCGTTGTTGAGTCTGTCTATTATGCTGTTTATATGGGGTCTTTAGTATACCATCATCTTCCATAAAAACTCGTGGCTTTTTTTGTGGTCTATTAACCTTGATTTTTTTATCATTCCCATTCCCTTTTGCTTTCCCACAAAGCAAGGTGGGTAACTTTCGAGCACACAGGTATATTCCAAGTAGAATAAATGTTCTAGTCCATTGTATAATTTCATAAAGTGAAAAGTACCTGTTGGAAAATAATCAAACTGTTTTATGTATTTTGATAAAGGAAACGTTTAGTTTTTTCGCCCTCTCTCTTGTAAGCAGTACTGGCCATTTAAAAACTATAAAATTATTATTTTTTTCGTTCATTCGGCGAACGCATTCGATTCGTATCGTGTTCCTGCTGTTCTTAACCGATCTTTACTGTTTCACGGCGAAATGTTGTTCGTTACTTAGCCTCACTTCCATGCCCTGAGCACTCTATATTTGGTAATGACGTAATTGACCATTCCGAAAAATATGGCGGCAGTACATTTTACCACAATGCATTGCGAAACTTGCACCACTTAAAAAAGCTCAATTAAAGTAATAGTTGGTAGAACTCTTCCTTGGACTAACAACGTGGTGTATGTCAAACCTAAGGGTTAAAGATTCTCTCTATGTGTTGTTACGGGCATTCTTAGCCTTTTCTATGCTAGAAATTATGGGGAAAAGTACAAGTCGCTATTTTTTTCGTATTCGTACGTATTACGGGAGAAACGAACAGGAATAGCTAAAGCTCTTTCCTGGTTGAACCGCCGCCTGGTTAGCCCAGTTCATAAGACGCCAGTCTGTCGTGCGGGAGGCCCGGGTTCGATTCCAGGTACCGGACCTTCACTCAGGGCCTTTTTAATAGTAAGTGAGAAGGTGCTGCCTTTGCTCAAGCATCTGAAATCGGTTAGACCTTGGCGTTTTCTCGGATAAGGACGTTAAACAGATGTTCCCAGGTGACAGGCCTCGACGGGGACCTGCAGTCCTATTGCCTGTTCTCCCGTGACTCTTTGAGCCAGAATGTTATAAAACCAAAACCAAAACACCGAAATTAGTCGCTTTGATTTCCACTATAATTCTAACAGCGCTCTGTGATGGCAGAATATCGTCTCTGCAATGTACAGTTTGACGAACATACTTAACAAATTTGATTACTACTAGTTATACAAAGGTAGAAAATTTTCTGTATTTAACACTCTTTGTTGACGCACATTAAACATATCAGTTATTTTACCTCTTTGTTTTACAGAATGAAGTTCTTGGAAAGTGGAAATCATTCCTAGACCTTCTCAAATCATCATCAAGTGCACTCTTGTCATCATTACTCGAGGTGGAAGTTAGTCAGCTGGCTGATGACATGTTAGAAATGAGTTTGACCGAGATGGACAAAGAGGTAGAGGAGAATTCAAAGGTTTTATCTGAGTGTTTTCCACCAGACGGAATCTTTTTAATATAATATAATAATAATATAATATAATATCTAGCGAGCTAATCGCCCTTACTTGCAGTCGCATGGACTGAATTGCGAAGGACGCAGCTCAACGAGGTCGGACCGAAAGCATGTTAAGGCGCAT
>JAOBAT010070157.1:0-22117 GCA_026413305.1 Hydrozoanthus tunicans | reverse complement strand
TGTTGAAGCTTTAAAACTGTGTTAAACCTGTTGAAGCTTTAAAACTGTGTTAAACCTGTTGAAGCTTTAAAACTGTGATACATGTTTTTGTTCTAGAAGTGGTGATCGTCCGACTGTACTCAATCAATGCCATGCAACGACTGGTCGTGCAACTACAAACTGAATGTTAACGATTATAAAAATAAACTCCGAAAAAGGAGTAAGTCTTCGGACTTTTATGAGGTCTAAGCAATCGTCTAACATATCAGAACGTGCAAATTTTGATTTCTTTAACCTAGCAACCTTTATTTTCACTTTTGAAACCCCGACGTTTCGAATTCAAAGCAGGCGCGGTTTTCCTCAAACACAATAATTTGGCCTTAACTACATTGTTTTCCAAACAGGAAAGGTGCAAGCTAAGACCAGCTGCAAATTTTATGAAAAAAACTGACCATTTATGACTTTAACTAAATTAAGAGTAAGTAATCATATCCTTATGATTGAACAAGGACGATATCAAAATCCAAAATTATCCCGTGAACATCGATTTTGCCCAATATGTTTTGCAAATGGAACGGCTGAACATGTTGAAGATGAATCCCACCTAATATGCGACTGCCCTACTTACAACGATCAACGAGAAGACTTTTTTGAAACACTAAATCACAAAATGCAAATTAGCCTGTCATCCCTTTCTAAAGAAATTAAAACTCTCTTTATTTTAAATCCAGATTCTACAGAATGTTACCAAGACATTGTTTTGTTTATCCATTCTTGCTTCAGAAAAAGATCTAGTCTAATTATATGATCTGTGTCGAAAATATGTAAAAAATGTCATTTATGATTTTGCTGTAATTTTAGAATTGCTTTGACAATACTGAAAAGTCATGTCAACAAAGCTTATAATTGTTGTTGTTACCATGTTAAAAGCTTCTCGTTTTAGAAAATAAATCATTCTTCAAAAACCAGATATAAAGATGCTCACGAATTCTGTCCGCGATTTAAGTAGCGTGAAAAATGTCTTTCAATTGTTTCAGTTTACTAAGTTACTCACACTTCCCACCCAAGATGAAATAATGTGTTGAAAAATGTCAAACATGCACTAGCAAGAAAAACAAGTTAGGGAGAACACAATAGAAAGAAAACGCGTTCTTACAAATATTTGGTTTCTAATAATTGCACTAAGCAAATAACTTTTCATTAATCAAATATAGTTGCTCACTGCCTCCCGTCCCCCTCCCCCCCCCCAATAGTTTTGTTGGGGGGGTCAAGCATCTTTTCAAATTTCCACTGTGTACAAATTGAATTAAAAAATAAGGCAAGCATGCTGGCGGTTATTTAGGGCACTCGGTATCCACGGAAGATAATGTCTACGTTGATACTTCTACGTTGCAGAAACTTTCAGGATTTATAATACTGGTTTGCCTCTGCACTCTTAAATTAACATTTCCTTTAGTTTCTAGTTAATTGCAAAACTTTTGGGTTAACGATGATTATTTTGTTTGTTTTTTAACCCATAAATGAAGTAGATACTGTCCTTTTGTCTGCTGCTAATTAGTTTGTGTTTAGATGTAGCCTTATTTTGTGATTAAGAAGATTGCAACCCATGGCCAGTTACACCAACTGTATCTTAGTTTCCGTAGTTTTTTGTATCAGTAAATTTTAGGCTATCACTCACCGTATTCGTCTTGCGCGCGCGATCGTCTTTCATAGTGCGTATTTAGTTCAGTTGATCTTCAGCCCTACAACGTTGCTGACGAGACGAGTTCTTAACACTTCGCAGTTTGCTTGGTTCCTTGAAACTCTTTCCCTGAAAACTGTTTTCACTTTTAAATAAACACTTAGATTTCTCTAGAAAGACTCGAAAACCTACGAAAGCAGACTTAAAACTGAAAGTAAAACATAAAGGATCACTGGTTATTACCTAGTATCGAAACCGAAAGTGAAAGTCTAAATTTAGGAAAATCCCCTGAATAATAATTACTTATTGATAACTTGCCGGGGAATCCCCTGACCATTTCTCAGAAAACGTTTATAAGAAATTCGCAGAATTAGGTTTCCAGTTTGCGTTAAGATCTTTTATAAATGAATACATGCAATTTCGTATGTTACGTCAAACCAAAAGGAATACCGGGTACACTGATTTTGAAGGATGAGCAAAAGAGATATGTGTTTGTTTTCTGATGACTCTGCATAAATGTCTCATAGCTCGAAGTTCTGCTGGGACGCGTTCAGAAACGAAAACAACAAGAAAATTTTGTGTATTTTGTCTGGCACTCTGTCAAATCTTTGGATTGTTATTAAGTCTGCTTATTCAAAATCAGCCCGGCGTCGTATCGGTTTTCCTGCTAAATGTGCTGATCGAGTGTAGTTCTCTATTGAAGGATCTTTGTTTGTATTCAAACTTCCTGTTTCTGATGACTCTCCATGTCTCATAATTCGGAGCTCAGAAGTTCTGGGACGCGTTCAGAAACGAAAACAACAACGAAATTTTGTGTATTTTGTCTGGCACTGTGTCAAACCTTTGGATTATAAAGTCTGTTTAGCCCACCGTACGTGTATCGGTTTTCCTGCTATTAAAATGTTCTGAGTGTGGAACTCTATTCCAAGCAATGACCTGACTACTTATAACGCCTGTTCATCGTTTATTTTTTTATTTCGAGAGTCAGTGTGAATGGGATAAGAGACCTTTGACTTCAGTGAATAATTGCAAGCTGTATTTGTCGATTTTGTTAATTGTCCAAACAAAATTTCCGAATCCGTGGCGTTTCATGTTGAGTAATTAATGATGTTAAGTTAATCCAGCTTGCAACTACTTTTATTACGGAATAAAAACGTTCAGAAAGTTTTGCCCATAAGTTTCAGACAATAACGACGATACTTTGAATTACACTTTAAATTGCTTTTGAATTTATCAACAAAACTCAACTTGTTTACAAACAACACCAACAAGAACGAGACCACAGTGCTTCGGTCTCGCCTCTCGGGATTGATACTCACAAATAAGTCACTTCTTTCATGAAAAGATTGAAACGCCTGAAGGAAGAGACATAACGCGCCCAAACTTGCGGTATCAAGTCATTAGTTATGATGTATAATTCAAAAACACGCTTTTTTGTCTGAAAAATTATTCGTCCGAATATTTTTGTAATTAAAGTATGAATACGATATGTTTGAAGTTCACGGGCATACAGTCGTTAAATTAGTTTTCTGCTGTCTCTTATGTTATTTTTCCTTTTGACTTGAAAACTTGCCTCCGTCATTGAACTAAAGATCTCGATTCAACGAGCTTTTGACAATGAATATCTAACAGTTAATTTTGTTCCGGTAAGAATTAGCATTTTCCTGAAAGACGTCAAGTATAAGACGAGTACTAAGTCGAAAGACAACGGGTTTAATTTTCAAAAAAATCAGCGGCTTTTACCGCCATAAAGTCGGGGTACGACTTGTATCATCATATTCAATTTTTCCAATTTTTGACCATGTATATCAACCAAACGACAGTTGCATGATTACAAGTTTTGCGTAAGCGGCTTTCTGAATATCAAATATTTTTGTTCGTACAGATACCCTGCTACTTTTGTTTTACTCATTGCATTGTACACGTCGAATTCTTAAGAGGGTGGCTACGCGAGCTGTGCGTCAAGTCTTGAATTTTTGTTAAGTTTATGCTAAGAGAGTGGCTTTATACGTCAACAATAAAGGCAGAAAGTTTGTTATGTGACCATGCGAACCAGTTTCGCTAAGGCAAAAGTATTGTCTTAATCATGCGAGTTTGTAAAATAAAGTTGACGCGTAGCCGGACTTAACAGAATAAATTGAGGTGCGGGCTGTTCATGTTAGCTAAATACAAAGTTTTGGCTATGAGCCTACAGCCTTCAACCAGTACAAATTAAAACATGAATTTTGTTGTGTTAAGATGAGAATTAATAGACAATGAACATGTCATGTGGTTTTCTATAAGTTGTTTCTGAACATTTTTGAATCCTTAAGTTGAACGAATTCCTTTGATTTGACAATGAAAATCACGGGTATAGAAACATCGGACAACGTTTCGTTTTCACCATCATCAGGTCAAAATAAAATGTTATTTCTGGCGATTGAGTGAATGGAATGTGCGAATTAGACAGAAATAGGTATTTCTGCGGCATTGAACCAGCAGGGACTTGGTTCCAGTCTAGTGCTGAAGAGTATATCAGTCTACGGAATAGCCCCTAATTTGCATCGGTTTTCAACGCGCGAGCCTCGTTTGCATGTTTAGCAACATGGCAGCCGACGAAAAATCTTTCGAACATCTTCTTTCCGTATTTTCTTGTGTTATTTCGCATAGAAACGATTATAAAAAGTGACAAATAGCTTAACCAATGCTTTAAGTACAACCATGAAAATCCTTGTATCTCCATTTGCCTGTTATTCGAAAAAAACTACGGCGAATTCGGTCCATTGTGAGTTTAACTGAGAAAAGGGAATAATGCGTGGAGAAGATGACTTAGCGTTCAAAAGTAAAATGACGATCTTGGACGCAGATGTCGACCGATCGCCATGTAAGGTATGATTTTCAAATCTTTATTTGAAAATTGGTGATTCTGTTACTACATATTTGCCAGTTTCTCGATGATTGATTCAAAATATTGGCACGAATTTGCACTTGTGTCGTGGTTCTTTGCGATGCTCCCACTTGCCATTTGCTTCACGAAGTTTTTTACCTGTATGACTGACACTTGCACTTCGATTGATATGTTTCAAACGTTGTTAGCATTGTAAGACATTTACTTTTTCCTGAACAAAGCTTAACAGCAGTGTAGTGGTAACAAAATGCGATATCGAACGAGGTTAATTTGTCGTATTTTGCCTTCCGTCACTTTATCTCCACAACCCTAATAGTGATACTGTCATAGTTGTCAAGCTGTTTATAAACGTACATGTTATACATCGTGTTTGAAAAAAACAGTCATGGCCAATTTGATTCATTGTGCTACTGTTAAGTTCGATCCAAAACCGTATTTTCCGCACATGTGTCTTGTGATGCAAAATTTGTTTGGAAAGTTACAAGTTTTGATTTTATGTAATATTGTACTACTATGAAATAACAAGGACCAATGCCTCCGGACTGATAAGCCATAAGGCCCAAAACAGGGCTTGTTTAACTCGTTTGTAGTACAGACTGAAAAGTAGAGTAGAAGTGCCAATAATAAGCCAAATATAATAAGAAAATGGGAAATTATACTAGACTATGATATACACATTAATACCTGAACGTTTCTCCTTCTTCCACAGGCACATGTCTCATAACCTTGGACTTATGAACTTCAAGTACATGCTTCCCAAATGCAGCAATTAGAGTATTATCTTCATGCTGGACCTTGAAGGTCGTCAAACCGTTTTTTCCTCGGAATAGTATCCTCTGAGGAATCCTTTCGTTTTGGCATGGCATTAGTCTACAACCGATGTTCCACTCGGCAGAAACAAGCACGCTTAAAGACAACTAAATACAGTTCACTTGCAATTGAGCGAGAGAAAGTGTGCACCTGGGTTTAATCAGTGCATTGTTTTTCGTTTCTCGGACGGATGCCAATTTCAGAAAGTTGAGCTAGTGATTAATGTAGCTATTTCATACTGTTCAGTGCACCAGACATTGTTGTAAAATGCTGTAATAGTTAATCACTGTAAATAAACTAAAATATTTGTGTATGTTTGAATTTATACCTTGCTCGTTGATACAAAAAGAAGGCGAATTATAAGATAAAACATTTATTTGAAATTTGATGATGGAATGAGAGCCAGCTATGAAAAAGAAAAAATTCAGCAATAGGAATGCAGAAAAAAATTCCGGATGAGTGTTGATCTCAGGTACGCCAGCTTTCGGGTGCAAAACGCTATCGGTTGTGCCACTGCGGCATTTGTTATGAACGGTATGTAATTGTAGCGCCCAGCTAATATGTAATACCCACGTGGTGTAAGCAAATTATTCACAGCCTTCTTGCAACAACAATGCGGCGCTGCGAATGACACCGGTTTTCTTTTTTAGTCATAATTCAATAACGAGCGCATATCTTGCTTTCTCACTTCACACACTCTTAGTTGAGGGATTGTAGAATCCAAATCGAACAAGGATCGTGACTAATCTGCTTTATGTTTAGGTGCACATTAATTATGTTTGTGAGTTAAACGGTTTTTCGGTCCTGAGGGAGTGTAGCTAAGTTTTCAGCACATGTTTCCGTCAGATTTGAAGTGATGCGAATAACATTTTGCCAGCGAATACCCAAAAGGTTTTAAAACAGATGTGTTATACAAAGTTTTTTTCAATTTCAATTCGTTGTCGAAGATTTTCTCACAGTACTCTTGCCAACTTGTGCAATTTATGTATTCTCAAATTTGTGAGAGTTCGAGTATTTCACCATATCTTTTCTGTTCCAAGGAATTTGACAATGTAACTTTCCACAGTTATAGTTGAGTAATTAGTCAAACTACTCTGTAAACATAGGCACTGAAGCTGTCTTATGACTAGGTGCACATAAATTATGAACTTTGGGTGTTCGAAACCTTGACTTCATCGAATTTGGCCCCGAAATAATTGTGTAATTTTGATGGTTGAAAATTACTGATTAAAGCCCAAATGAGGAGAATATCTTTATTTCGTTATTGTACTGTCCGGCAATATACGTATCATTTAAAGAAACAACGCGCGCTAGAAGTACAAAAGCTCTAAAGTTAACGATACGATTTCTCTGAAGGACCCGCCATTGCTGTCTTTGGTCAAAGTATCATCCGTTTCCATGGATATTGGCTATCATGCAAACAAGGCTCGCGCGTTGAAAACGTATGCAAATTAGGGGTTATTCCGTAGACTGTATAAGGCCGTGATAGCACGGGTAGACTCCAGCAACTCGTGGTCAATTTACAGAAGTGTAGATAAAATATTGTACCTTTCAGTGTAGTCTGGCAAATTGACACAAAGAATATTTTAATTTTCTGGTGCGGACCGGAAGAGTGCTTTTGATGACTACTGGAAACTTGCAGAAGTACAATAAAGTAGTCCGACTTTTAATTTCGGCATGTTGATAAGATAATAATAAGACCTCAGCCCCCAGAGTTGGCGGCACAGCAGGTGGTCACTACCACCAGGTGGGGGTATACGTTCCCTTTTGGCCACGAAGTGGTTTTGGGTTTTCGTATCCGGCGGTGTCACACTAGTGATCTAGCTTAGGTTGTAGATCAACTTTAACAATTGTTGTAACTTATAATATACTGACACTGATCATGATTACTGGCGATTGTGTATGTTGAGTAAGACATTCTATGTAAATGTCACAGCAGATATTGCGATGTAATTATTGCATTCTTTAGAAATGTGATGACATGTTCTATTGAATTGTCGAAGCAGTAGTTCGATTGTTATGTTTATGGTATCGCTGTATGGAGCGGACTTGCGCTGCCAAAATAAACCTGATCGGATATATTTTGTGTGCTGTCTAGTGGAGCCGAAATATATTAACAGATAACAAGAATGTTTATGATGTTTAAAAGTACAGAAGACAATCAAACTTGCTGGAGCATTTCTTAAGAATGCGAGACATTTCACGTTTTATTGTTCCTGAGTGATGTTGGCTATGCTTGAAAATTGAGCCAGATATTTTATTCAATGAGTACTATCATAATGTAGCAATAGACCAGTGTTAGTAGGTAGTCGTAATGCTCTGACCATCTTTTCTTAAGACCATGCCTAGGAAAGGGAGAGTGTTCTCAGTTCCATAGTGAAGCTAATCGATGGGTGTAGATCATTGAACTTGAAGATACGCAAGAAAGAATAGGCAAAAGTTTCATCTCTCATGTTTGTTAAGCTATCATCAACATAGTGCCTGTAGTATATAATGGTGATTTGTTCTGGAGCTTGAGTTGTTCTTCAAGACTGCACATGAAGGTGTTAATCAATAGAAGACCAAAAGGAGAACCCATAGCCACGCCCTCCGACTGTTAAGCTCGCCATCGAACTGAAACAACTGATCTTTCGTTGCGATATTTAAGAGATCAACCAAGTCAGATTTTGTGATGTTCAGGTTGTGTGTAGTATTAAACCAATTGTTGGTAAAAGCCTATTCTGCTAGAAGACTGATGGTTTCATCTAAAGGCACATTAGTAAAGAGGGACGTTACGTCATACGACACCATAATGTCGTTTTCGTTAAATGTTAAGGATGTCAACATAACACAAGACTAAAAGATGAGATGCACAAAATCCACAGCGATATCCATCAATCCTTCAGTACAATCCGGTACTTGAGAACTCTTCACATATTGACCATTTTGAACATCATAACCATTCTTTTTATCTGTTAATATTTTATTTTGACCTGATGATGGTGTCATGAGGACACCGAAACGTTCTCCGATGTTTCTACCCGTGATTTTCATTGATAACAATTACATGTCTGATCAAATTTCTTTGAATTTGTAATGGGGTCAGTCAAACTTATAGTACAATCAGATCAAAGTTACCAACCTTCCGAGATAGAAGTTAATCCATGCAACTGAACAAAATATTGTAAAAGAACTTATTAATTGCGTTTGATAAAAAAAGTATCAAATTTCGTCGTTTATTATAACTTTTGTTACGTAGTGTTCGTTTGGGCCTGTTCCGGAAGACGAATACATGAAATAAAACTTTGTCCGATTGGTGTGTCTTTTTATTCTGCGAAGATACGAATAAAACATTTGTTAGTGGTAAAATTCTTTTAAATTTGAACTCTAAAAGAGGTACTTCATCGCCCTGACAATCTGGAAGAAACTTTAAAATTTTTATTCTTAATCCGGAATAGTTGGAATATTTGCCCAAAACGAACGGTAACATGCACAGTAATCAAATAACAAAATGAAAGATTCAAATGTCACAACGAGTTTTGTAGTTTTGATGAAACAACAACAATGCTATGGACGGAATCTAGTTTAAGAAACTTTCGGAAACCGAACATTGTGTTCCCTTTATTAATCAGCAAAGCTTCAAAGCATATTATTTGTAATAACATAATGCCAAATGTTTGTTCGTATATAAGGCACTTGTTTACTAAAGAATTTCTTGTTAAAGAACCACTATTTCGAAATCAGAATTATACCTATTTTTCCTGCCTTTGTCAAGTAATAATAAACCTCACGAAAGTATTTCGCCAATGAATTTGGGATTCATTGATCGAAAATGCTGCAAATTGATTGATGTTTTTGTTTGATAAATATTCCCGCCATTGAACCGCCATGTTGTTCGTGCGACCTGGTTACCTAAGCCGAGCCCACGTGATATTACCACACAGGAGGTGAGGTACGTTTCTCAAGTCAAATGCAAACATGGCTAGTTAAAAATCAAAAAATAGATAAGTAAACAAAAATCAATCAAAAAAGGGAGTAAAATAGTGGCAAAACGTTGTCAAGTTTTGAGTTTATACTGAAAGTATGCGTTGAGAAACATACGTCACAAGCTTACGTCATATGGGGTTTACCGCATTTAAAACGCGGGCTCATACTGCTTCGCCGGAACACTAATCCGAAATGGCGGCTGTAAATTTCTATACTTTGAACGCTAAACCAAATGCCTTGCAAACCACTAACTGTATTTTTTTTGCTGCATTGATATGTTAGTTTAAATCCGAGAGATCGATTCGTGCTAAAATAATATATAGTTTGGCGCAGTGACTTGATCTTGTATAGTGCTATAGTCATCAATATTGTCCGATATACGTGAAAATCCACAAGCTGCAAGCACTTATACATTATCAGACATCTGAAAATATTTTAAACTCTCTTCACTACATGGCCTATCTCTAATTGCTTTTTTCTTAAAGTGCCTATTGCGCTAGCACTTTTCAATTCGGACAAAAAATTTAGGGAATCTGTTGTATTCAGTGTTGCTCTTTGACACTGTAGTTCGCGCTACCGACCTCATTACGATAACTACGTCCTAGTGCCAAAGCCTTTTATTCTTGTCTCAGTTATCCCACATGCCGAGCGTCATTATCGCTCCAGATATCTTCTAGGCGTCTCTTTATCTCTTGTAAAGTCGGTTTTGAGCCAAAATCTCGGCTACAACACATTTCTTTCACGTGATGAATCTGAAAAAACCTCGTAGCAATTAGAACAGAGTACTTTAATAAATTAGAAGTCACAGAAACACAGTACACAGTTAACACACAAAAGAAAAAAATGGCAGAATGAGCTCTTCAATGAAAAGGTGGGATGGCGACAAAACAAACAAGTTTTTATTATGAAAGACAGTCTTAGCGTAGCAAAAACCGGGAAACCAGATGGGAAAAAAGGGGAAACAAGGCCTCAGTGCAGTCTATACCGGGGATGTATACATCCTGAACTGTAACATGGTATTAAAAATAAAGTTTTACCTTCAATTGCACAAGTCAATGCAGCAGACTGATCTATTACCAAGATAAAGAACTAAATTTGACAGTTTCATTCGTGTACCGTTTTACAAGCAAAACAGATATCTAAGGTTTTAAAGTGCCTATGACAAGAAATACTTTTTACGTCAACGGATAGACCCTTCTAATGGAAGAGTCTTGCCAAAATCTTTTTTGGTTGTTTCATGTTTTCAGCTGATGATGTCAGCTGCTGGACAAACAATTTTTTTGATCTGCTGCCAATCCATAACTTTGGATGAATCTAAACTAAACTTGGGCTGATGACTGGATGTATCTCGAGGTGTTCTTCAGAGTAACAACTCCAGGATTGGCAGCAGATTTCGAAAAAATGAAAATTTGCCTGTCAAACAACTGACGTCATCAGGCCAAAATAATGTTCATATCTCCAGAACCAAAACAGATTTTGATAAATGTTTTCATCCCTATTCCTTATTGAACATAGTTTATCCACTGAGATAACATTGTTTTAATCATTTCCCTCTTTTTTGCTCAAATTGCCGTTTCTTTGTTGAACACAGAACAGGTTCACCAACATGTCTGTCGTTGCATCCTTCCATGTGAGATTTAACGTTTGAAGAATATTGTCGTCCAAAGAAAAACTTTTTTCCTTTCAGATGGTATAAACTTTAGTTGCTCTAGCAGTCATTTCATTTTTTTAGCATCTTGGTCTGCTTTCTCTTTCCATTATTGTCTTGTCTAAGCATCTTGTTGATAACCTTTCGGCACTTCGGCCATCTTCAGGTCATTAAGATGATGATGATGATCTGAAGAGGGCAGAAGTGTCAAACGTAACCAAGAAGATACATTGAGACAAGACAAGTTCAGGCCCGTGATCAACTTGAGGTGAACTGGAAGCACTTGCTTCGAATAAAAAATTTACAATAGTTTTTCAGACAAAAAAGAATCGATCGCGCCAGCTTACTGAAAGAAGGTTTTCAAAAGTAATCTCAAATGCAGCCGGTTTTAACGATAAAGCAGTTTCGTATGCATGGAGTTTACCGCAGTAGTTTTCAATAGGTGAGTTTATGCGTCGACGGCCGGCATTCATTTCAAACCCTTTAGATCAATGCGTTCTGTGTTAGTTGGAAAAGTTCGTGGCTCGTGTGTTTCCTTGTGTTTTTACTTTTTAGCGTATTTCTGTCCCGAAGAGTTGATCAGTAAAAAATTATCCTATAAATTTCGATTTGTAACACACTGAAATTTTTAATTTGGTGCATTTCAAGCAATTCTAAGGCTTCGAAACATTTTCCGGAGGAGCATGCCCCCGGAAACCAGTCCCGGCTCGTGCCTTGATGCTTACATGGCCAAACAGTTATTCGTACTGCTTCGGTTAACATTGTGTCCTTGGTAAGAGCCTGAAGCGAGTGGGAAAAAGTAACAGACAAAAATGATAATCACCACGATCACAATTGTCCAAAACAGAAGATTTGCAAATCAGATATTTTAGGTTCAAACTCGAAGTGGGGCAGAGGTTTGAACAACAGATAAAAGATGATTCTTCGTAAATGATCTTCATAAAATCGGGTATAGTTTGATAAGCTGGGCATGCGCAATAAGAGCCTGCAGTACTTCCGCTCTGCCTACCTCCCTGCAGTCCTTGCCGTCAACGCAGTGCTCAATCAAGCTGCCTAACAGCACACCGAACTTGAAGACAGCATCTCCTTCGAGCTCAGTCTCGCGCGCTTCTGATACCGAAGAACCCGTGAATCGATTCCTCTGAACAATGACATCGAAAAAACCACCAAGAACTGCTTTTACCGGTGGAACCTGTATGCAAGGGAAAAACGATATCTTAAAAGTATTAAAAATTGTTTTACTACTAATTTTTTCTGTTTTTCATTTGCCTTTCAAGCAGCACGGGAAAACGTTTTACAAACCGGAAGAACGCGACTAACTCTTCTACCTAATGAGCTAAAATACTGCTTCCTTGATTTTAAAAATATAGAATCACAGTTTCATAATGCAAGCCTTGACTCATATTCTTTTTGTGTTATCAACTGCGCTGCCTTTTTAGATAAACTAAATATTATTTCTATAGTCTTCAAAACGGTATGATTTAAACTTCTTTAAAATACATTAAAATGTTTTTTAACACAACCATTTGGCTTTGACTAATGTCAAAGACAAAATAAGGATCCTAAGCAACACCCTTTTATTTCGACAAAAGAAAACAAATAGAAACAAAGAAAAAAGCTTATGAAGGTACAGATTTATGGCTAAAGGAGAACAGTCACTGTCTTAAATACATGCACTATCACGACTTGACGGTATCCTGAATCTGAGTTCCTACATACGGTATCCTCACGTACCCTGTCACTCGGTCCAATAAAAACATTTGACGCCTTGATGTTATTAAGAGCAATGCAGTGCATGTCTAGAAACTCGATTGCGGAGATTAAGTCAACTGCAATACCACACAGAGCGTCAAACGTCATGGCGTTCTTATCACACATGAAGTCCTGCAAGCTGGTACTTGAAACAAACTCGTAGCCAATAAGTCTGGAACCAAAACGACATCACATAAGTGGTATGCTAGTTATGTTGCTTAAATAGCTTAACCCTTTTCCATGCTTTAATTGGCCAATCAGGCCAGCGTTTATCCCCGGTTTCCCTCGTGTTAATTATAAGCCACAAGAAAATTTAAAGGCAAAACACAGTGGTCTGACCGGAGATGCGAGCTCATCACGTTAAGGCGGGAGTAAACCCAAAGCGCCCTTTGTGGCTACTTTTCCTTATGTTTCTTCTGATATCTCCGTCCATGGTTTGAATCTACAAAACCCATATGCTTAAAACACAGATGGAATAAAGGAGGGTCAGCTTAAAAAAAATTCTAAGAATTTTTGGATAAAAGTTTGAATTGTTTTTTTTTTTGAAGATTGGTAGTTTTAAAGAATTTTTTGAATTTGGTGACTTTTTTGGAAGTTTAAAAATTAACTTTGAGGTTAATATTTGATGTAAGTTCGCCAAACCGTCCTCAAACCAAAGCTGTACTAGCCCCTTGCCAGGAGGGACGGTTTGCTGATTTTACTCAAATTTCTTCTTATTTAAATATCTTTTTCAACTTCCTCACTATCCAACAAAAGTTTGGGTTAACCCCCGCCTTAACCGCTCGGCCACCGCGCCGCCGACAAAGGAAAACCTTGACAATCATCCAGAACAAACTACTAAAATAAAAAGGAGTTTAAAGACTACTTACAGCGAGTTCTTTTTGAAAGATGGTAGCTTATTCACTTTTGAGGATTCCACAGTGACCTGTTCTCCTATGAATTAAGGTATTCAGAGAGATAATCAAATATGACAACAAAGACTGAGGGATCAAATACGGCAATGAAAATAACGACGGTAGCGTTGTAAATGAGAACAGAAATAGCAGTGCAAATCATACAATGCAAAAGCAATGTCAAGAAAAAAGAAGATGACTATTTTACCAGCAACTATTTCTGTTTCAACATCTGGGTCAAAACAACCAAGTTAAAACACTATGGCGGAACCCGGAACTCAAATAGGACACCACGATGCCAAACTAAACTATAGTGCGTAGTTTGTTCATAAAAGGAGCCGTTTTGTTGGCAGCATTGTTTTCTTTTTTCCAACTAATCTGTTGTCCATTACAAACAATTAGCATCATAAGGAACAATATTTAGTTTTTGTCGTTTCAAACAGCTTGCAATAAGATATTTTATCAGTACTAACCTGTGCAGTGCCAGACATACTTCAGAAGATTTTGATGGCAGCCATGCTTTTTGATCTGCAGGTTAAGGTTGACCTCCTCTCTCCAGGCTCTCTCCATTTCCTCAGGGAAATGTTTCACCAGCCTCATGTATGAATAGGCAGCTGATTGGCACCAAGCCAGTACGTACCCCTACAGAACAAAGGACAGGTCCTATGTAAACTTAATAGGTTCCTTTGGAATAGGGGTCAAATGACCACACCTACCTCAAATCAATTAGCTATGACAAAATGATGTTCAGAACGCAGAACTCTATTTCAAGTCTTGACGTTAAGTACTTAAAAAGACAGCAAATATAAAATTAAAATATTTGTTAGTAAATGTGTAACGACACAAAACGCTGAAGTTTGTATTTTAGACCTTTATTGGATGAATTACATTTTGAGACAAGTCTGGTAGCTCAATGAGACACAGAGGTTTGATCATGAATCAGACAAGCTTTCATTGTTGTGTAAAACTAGAGTTCAAAGTACGAACTGATGGTTCCGGAACATTCTAGAAAGTTCGCGATGTACATGTTGAGCTCTCAGAGTATCTTCTTAAGTAAACCGACTAATTAGACAAACTACTTAGCTATGAACCTCTTAATACGCTTAATGCATGCTTACATCCTGTGCGGTTCGGCTCATTTTACCTAACATCTATCAGCAAGGAGGTAAGTAATTAAGGTTTACTTAAGTTGGGCTTTGCGGCTTATGCAAGCCTGAACAGAACTCGATCAGCCGAACTGTTTGATTGACAGATACCAATGGAACACTGATGACTCATGTTGTACGCTAAAGTATTCTAGTTAGTCTTAGCTGAGTGTTGGCGATGTAACATCTCGCAAGAACGTTCCACCGTAAAATAAAGGTACGATCTCTTGGTACCTCTGCCTCGCCAGTGATTTCCTAAACGTGGATTAAGTTCAATGGTGTCCCGCAATAACCCCGTTACACATGTTTGTTCTCCAGCCACACATGTAATCCAGCACGCGAAAACATACCTTACACTTTCTCATTCAGACCAAAAAAGCGTTCACCGAGCGTTCAACAAGCGTTTGAACGTTCTGTGAAAGCATTCGAACGTTCTGCCAAAGCGTTCAATTACTCTCGTTGAACGTTCAATAACGAGGCAAACGCTTTACTAGAAAAGCGTTCGAACGCTTTGCCAAAGCGTTTAACAACCGTTTACCGAGCGTTCATTTTTCCGTTCGAACGGAAAAGCGTAAGGTATGTTTTCGCGTGCTGGGTCACACATATTCTAAGAAAATATCCTATTTTCTGTTACTCGCCATTTCTTACATATCTGAGGTCAAAAGCTGAAAATTTGCCTCTTTACTAAAGTTAACCTGCTCTTTCCATTTCTGGATACCAGTTTGTCGTTGCTGCTTGGTTTAAGGTAGATGTGGTCATGTGACCCCTGGCTGCAAAGAGCTTGTTTACGAGCTTTAACGGCAAAGCCTTTTTGATGAGCACATCAAGCAGTACTCCAAAATGTAGGCTTTTTAAGAAAGGACAAGCAGCATCATAAAGTTGATTTCACTTGCTAGTTTTTTTAAAAGCTTTCAGTTAAGTAAGTTGCAAATTGGTTAAACGAGCGCAATTAGTAGAGACGTACTCACCGCAGAATTTCTTGATTCCAACTGGAAGATTTGTGGAACTTCAATCAGCCTCAAATTGTTTTCTAAGTTTTAGAATAAAATCACGTTTATTATTAAAAGTTTAAACTTCGTTTAAGGTGGTATTTTAGCGATTCCAAGCGGAGGACGGAGAAGGGGGGGGGGGGGAGGTTGTCCGTTTCCTGGGTTCCAGTTTACAAACACCTGACATGATACCAGTTAAAACGAATAAAAGGTGAGACAAACAGCTCTCAGAAGCCGGCACACGGTCAAGTGTAAACAATTTGTGCATTTAAAGTTTCCGCAACGTAACTTAGGCTCAGTGGTTCAGTTTACAATACTTAGCTATGCAAGTTATTCGAATTTTAAGGCAGAGGAGATTTTTGTCTTTTACCACCTATCCCTGTCTTCATGTCATGCTAAATCTTGTGTATTAGGAACCTTGAGACTGAAAAAATCCTAAATGTCAATACCGTTGAGAGGAGCGTCAAATCACAGCAACCTCGTCCACAAGACGCCCCTTCCCCCTTCCCCCGGCCCCCGCCTCCATCTTGAAAGAGAGGATCTTAAAAGGTCCTGAGTTACAAAACAAGAGCCAGAGAATTTTGTTCTTTCGTTTTCGGATGTAAACCGATTGTATGTACCAAATTAGCCATTTCAGTTGTATTTAATAAGGGCTATCATGAAAATGTTTGCTCTGCAGAACAATCAAATTTCAACAAATGCCTTTTTAGAGAGGTTGAGCAGTCGACGAGGCGAACCAAAACAGCTTGTAAACTGCACTTCAAACTTCTTAATATTAGTTGAGTACTTCTCGCACGAGTGCAAGAGATCAAAGAAAACTTCTAGCAGAACGGTTTCAACTCACCTTTCATTCTCATGGGTGTCATTCGTTGTTCGTTTTTTGCAGGAGACTTTTTTCTTGCTTTGATAGAGTGTCGAATGTTTGAAGCAAAAAACGTGTACAAATACGGATTAATCGAAGAATTTATTGGAAGAATAAACACTGCAATCCACACATAGACAACTTTTTCCGGATCGTGGAACTTTCCAAGGATCGAAAGGATCCCAATTATTATAACTGGCATCCAACAACAGAAGTCTGTCGTGATGATGAACATCATCCTCCGTGCCATTGCCGACTCTCTATTCATATTTGTTGACCGCAAACGGGCAGACGATTTTTTGACAACTCTAAACATGGCAATATATGCAAAGAGAATAAACATGAACGAGATGAAGTTCAATGCAATGAAAATGGCAGCCGAGTATTCCCATCCTGCAAGCTTTTTTTCAGACAGTTGTAAAGGAAGGCACACTGCCGCTCGGCCATAGAACCCAACTTCTTGCGTCTCATCATAAAAGTAATCGAATCCAAAAGTTGGTAGTATTGAAACGACAAGACCGAAACACCAGATTAAGCTTATGATGATTTTCGCTCCTTTCCAATTGATTCGCCAGGAGCTGAACGGAAAAACGATGCAGATCAACCTGTCAGCGGTAATCAGCGTCAAAATGAGCACCGACACTTCACTGGACAACATTGCTATAGCACCGGCAAACGTGCACAAAAAACTTGATCTCCACTTAATATCGTGTTTGAAGTACTCCTCTTGCCACTGGACATCCTTGGATGCAATTATCAACATGTAGACTCCCATTACAAAGTCGGAAACAGCCAGGTTGGTAAGGAAGAAAGAATGCACCTTGTTATCTTGTTTAACAACCAACCGAACAATTATCACGAACAAATTGCCAGCACAGGCAGAAATTCCAAGAATCCAGATAAAGACTCGAAGAACTTTGTTCTTCATTAGGTCGTCACAGTTGGAGAAATAATCTTTTGGTGAATCACATTTCACTGAAGGCAACGCCTTTAATGCATAGCAACACATTGTGAAACTGTCAAGATTCCTGAAGAGAAATAAAAAGATGACACACTTTTATTTTGCTTTTCTTAACTTTTCATATAAGGTATGGGAGGGAACCCCAATTAAACAACTACGGAACGCTAGTTGTCTACGTATACTTTATGTCACTCATATCTTGGCTATCTGTTTTAGGAATGGTCAAACTACGACATAGGCAAACTAGGCGGAAAAAGGTTGTCATTCACACTATGCCCTGTGACACATGGCATCGACCGTCGCTGTTTTGATTGGCTGTCAATGGTCGAGGATTCCAGAGTCTTGCACGGAATTAAAATCTTAAATCTAACACAGAAAGCATTTACTGATACTCTCTTTCTTAGGTGAACTATGACCTTCAACCTTTTTTTTTCAACAAAAGTACTATACAATAAAGTAAATAAAGGTTCTGCAGCTGAAATGTTCAAAGATTTTCACATGTTGGTGGGTTAGTTATTTGTGTGTACGACTTGATAAATGTATAAATATATAAATCTTTTACGACGTGAACATTTAAGTGTACCTCGTGGTTGTTTTAACTGTTTTATTGAGAACAATAAAGATGTGCTGAACTCAATGATGTCCTAGTCGTCAAACCTTAGCACGTCCGTTTATCTCCAAAGATAACTAATGTCGCAAGCGCAATCTTGAAACAGAAACAAATTTTTAAAGTTGCAACAATGACACCTAGCTTGCTGAAATGTGTTGATTGTCAAATTATCTATACATATTTTTGTTTCGACCGGTCATTACTATTTGCATTCGCTAAAACTCCTTTATTATCCACGCATTTTCGATTTCAAAAACTTGAAAGATCTGCACCTTCAGCCTTCTGAAGACGAAGCTTTAAAAATTCATGCCTTAGCTAATCGCAATGTAGTGATTAATTTTGCTCGCCGATGCACTAAAAAGTTGTGATAAAACTTAGTTAGCAAACCATTTGTACGATATTACTTACTGTACAATATTTTCGAGTCAAACTTGTGTTAGCCTTTACAATTTAATGGAACTTTTTAAAGTTGTTGAGGGTGTGGGAATTTGGTGTTAGCTATTTCAAATTTTGACTCAATCCCACAGTGTACTTGTGGGCCACTGTATTAACCATAGAGTATTGATGTCGTTCAGTGGTGTATGTGTAAACGCAACACATATAGATTCGATTCCAGTGGTAATTTAGGCCATACTCGAAACTATATATGCTTTGTTTCCACCGTACTAAAAAAAGTCAGACTTCATAGGCCCTTTTTATAATAGAGAACGCGTTATTCGACCAGACAGGTAATTCGTCTCACGTGTTATACGTCTAGTGTAAAGGCTAAAGCCGAGGGCAAACGTTTAGTTTAGTGCGTCTTCAGCATAAAGACGGGCAGAAGACGTACTATACATCAAGACGAACGTCCTTTCGTAGTTCATCTTTAAAGACGTATTTCGAAGGCAACTCTGTGTAGACGCCTAATACGTCTTGTGCCCGTCTTCAAACTGCAGACACACAACCAGACAAGCTGCAAATGTTTGTCCTAGGCTGTCCAGACAAATAATTCATCTTTAGCTTAAGAACGACCAGGATATTGTATATACTTACAACTCTTCCAGACTCTCCAGACTGTCAAACGTATCAGGGTCGAATTCTATTCTTGGATTTTCTTTGAGATGTCTATTCAATCAAGTTAAGGCATTAGTATGTTAACTTTGACCGCTATTCTTTAATCAATACAATCTAAGCATTCCTTTTAAAACAAGAACTTAGAAGTACTAGCCAAAAACTAGATTATTATTGACTGAATTCCGTGGCGCTTAACATTAGTTTTTAAGAGAAAAGGAACGTCAACCAAACTACACTGCCTGAGGCCAAACTGTTCCTTTATAATCATAAAACTTATTGCGGAAAAATCTTAGTCGCGGAATGGGTTGTACTTCCGTAGTGACAACGTTTCTAGAGCAATGTTTGCCCAAAAATACGTTCGTTGTTTTTTACTCAAGTAAGAAAACTGACAAAACATCTGAAACGCTGCTAAAGACAATTCTTTAAGTATGAATATACTTACAACTTTTTCAATGACTGCAGCCCCTTGAAAGAATTTGAGGTAAGTTTTCTTATCTTGTTTTTGTTCAGTTTTCTGTTGGAAAAAGGACATGGAAGTTTGTACAACCTTGCATACTCAAGAAAATCTCTACTGTGGAGCCCCGTTATCACGGTAATCAATGGGCTAAAACCCAATGGCCATAGTAATGAACGTTTCCACTGTTCCTATCAATCTTGAAATTAGTGAAAATATTTCTTGTGTGAGAATGTTCAAAACCCATCCAACTTTTTAACAGGTTTGAAAAAACCAACTTAAATAAAATGATTAACTACAGTTTCTGTCTTGTTGATTCCTAAAACTGTAATAATGCCAATATTTTTACGTCTATAAGCTGTTATTTTGTGCAAGCGTCCTCTCAAGCTATTTCTCAAATGACACTGAATCAGTATAACAAAGAATTTGTCGTTCAGGAACATGATTAAGTATAATAAAGGAAGAAAAACTCCAAAAAAAAATAGATTCATGCAGGGTTTAAAGGAATTTATTGAGTTTTCACAAACAGTGAAGGTAGATATCGAACTTTCTCGAGAAACGGTGCGTGGCAAAACCAATTGCAGCCTGTGCAACATAAAACAGTTGAGTTAGTTATTAGTTTAGGTTTAATGGTTTAATTTAGCTTCCGGGAGTTCGATTTAGATTTCTAATGCGTGTTTTAACTATCTGTGTTTTAAAAAGCAGCAAAGATTCAAGATATGGAAGTGAGCAATGTCATCTTTCATTTATTTTTCAACTTTAGCATATATAGGAAATTTTTTTATATATGAATGTTTAGAACACATACATACAAGTTTTGACTGGTCACGTGTACGATGGATTGTCCTAACAACTGAATTAACTTCAAAAGAATCCCTGACAAAATTCATTATAGCCGTATTATAAGTGTAATCGATTAATTGTTTCCTCTTTTGTAAACATGAAAAAACAATCCGTATCTTTTTTTCAAATTTTGTTATCTTTATCTTTCTGTATATAAACATTTGTAGAAATATGACTATATGTACAGTATGCATGTTTTTTATATCTTTGTATGAGTGAGCAAGTGTCTTTAAAAATACTTACAAAACCTGGAGAGAAGTGAGCGGTTTGAATAGGAAGTCTGGTATTGCCTCCAGCTCGTTTTCTTCCAAGTACCTGTTCAGAGGTTAAGTTTAGATTGGACTGATTTGTTACAAAAAGCTTTTCCGTGCATAACATATAAGTGATAGATTATCTTTATCTATATTTCAATGTGCGAAACAAAGTACTTACAGGTAAGTTAACTTTTTCGTATATTCAAAAGTCTTCACTTCAAGCTGCTTAATCGAGTTTCTTCGAAGACTTCTGCAAGGAACTCAAACGACAACATGTTTTCTGTTGGCACTCGATTATACATCAAAACATGGCTCAACTAACCAGAATTACAAGTTAACTGGATAGCCTAGATCAATGGACGAGATTCGAGCAATAAATTTTGGGGATAGAGGATATCACAAAGACAACTAGATGTCTAAGCAAGATGAAATGCATGGACAGGTATCAATGATTGAAATTGACCAAATATAGAATAGAGAACAAAAGACATTGGGTTTCTAATGAAAGTTCCTCAAGTATTGTCCAAATATAAATGACAAACCAACAGAAATGAAGACTTACAATGTCTTGAGGTTCCCTTTGTTTTCAAAAAGGCTTGTGTGAATAGTTGACAAGAGGTTACTGGACAAATCCCTGGAATATGCAAAATATAATCGTGCTTTTAGGTTTAAAAAATTATGAAATTTAGTAATTTAATACCTTACTAAAGCAATAACGTTAACAAAGTTAAAAAATTGTTAAGTGCTGGCCTATAATTTTCTTATCCCTTAATGCAAAAACATGCTTTTTACCAATCTGAACGCTAAAAAGGCATTGCTTATGCTAGTTGATGAGCTGCTCTAAAAACACAACAAGAATGGTGGGTTCAATACATATTAGTAAACACGTTTCCCGAACTCAGTTACAAAGTTCATACTCTTTAAGTCATTGTAATAGTAACAAAGGGCTAATTCCAACAACAATATTAAACGATTGCTAATTAAGTGAGTAACCTTTATTCTAACACGGTAATAAAGCTCTTCAGGATTCATAAAATAAGAAATCAAACTTTGTCTGTATTTCAAAACTACTAACTAGATTTTTTTTACAAATAATTATAAGAAGAATAGTTAAAGACCTGCTTTCCAAGAAGGCCGTGTTGTATTTAGTTAAATATTCACTTCAGCTCGGGATTCACTTAGGGTGTTTGCTTGCCGTAATTTGACTGGGAGTCTATTCCAAAACACCGCACCGCATTAGCTGAAACTGTTTTTTACAGTGGAATCCCGGTTTAACGATCTTCGGTTTAACGATATTCCCGGTATAACGATAAACATTCGTTTCCCCGGC
>JAOBAT010070146.1:7568-22118 GCA_026413305.1 Hydrozoanthus tunicans | reverse complement strand
GGGTATGTGCCGCTACCCACCACCTCCCCCGACAAAATTGGGTTCCTTAAAAATACCATTGTTTTGACTTCTTCCCTAAGATGCTTTACCCACCAAGCTACAGAGACTCACATTGGGAAATGGATTGTTAACGGAAATCAAGCCCATGATCCCCTGATTACCAGTAAGATGCTCTACCCACTGAGCTACGGAGACTGGTACTCGCATCAAAGGAGCTGAGTGAGATCCGTATGCAAGGCATTTGTCAAGCAGATACACGCAATCTTTAAGATCCCCAAAATTGACTAGAATCAAAATGTGAAATGGATTGGTTTATTTCTAGTTACAACAAGTTATAACTTTAAGTAAACCTTCTAATGCTTTCGTTGTAGAGTTGGAACAGGCAACATTATGGCGTCAATTTGAGGAATATCCAGAGTACAAGTATTATATTACCTACGACCATTGGTATACACAAATTGAGCTCGGTTTTCGCGCTAATCAAGAAATGAAAGTGAAGTTAAAGAAGATCACCAATCTCCCTTTTTCTATTGGTTTTGTTGCAAGTGGAAACACGAGTCACTTACGTTTCTTCCTACCGTGCTTTCAGCGGCAGCTTGGGGATGAACTATTCAGAGAAAAGGTAACCTGTTTTGTGCTTAAAACTCAAAGCAAGTCCAATTTAGCAATAACATTGTTAATAAATCTTGTTATCAACTTCAGCAACAAAGCAGACAAGAGCTTTGATACCTATCTGTGTACTAGCTTCCTGGTCAGGTGTTAGTAGACAATATTATGACGAATCTTGGAACGCAATGCGTAGCGTAGCTGGAATAAGGTTACAACGGCATCGAACGTTATTAAACTGTTTTTATGGGTCATTTTTGTGTATGTTTTTGCTCACCATATGGATATTGCTTGTGCATATAGGGACAATTGCTCTAAAAGCGACCAAAGTAAAGTAACTGCATTATCATTGATCATTAAATATTTATGATCTAATAACAAATCATCTCCACGAACCACAGTTTGTATATTTTCTTTCTGCGTATCCACTGCCTCAGAATATTCTTAGCGCAGTGGTAAGGTCTATTCCTCGCACTCCTTAGGACCCTGGTTCGATCTCCGGCCTGGTCAAAGGTTGAATACTTTGGTGACCTTCTTTTCTGCTAAAGTCCTCTCACCTTTCCGCATCTTTCCAGGGTCGGGCAAGCAGTCGTGGATCCCTTTGGAGCAGTTCCCAGAGGCGCGTATATTTTAAGTTTCCGGTCCGTTGGCGATGAACTGATTATTGTAAAGCGTCTTTGAACATTCGTACGGAAGAAGGCGCCATATAAACACACCACTTTACTTTACTTTGGTATAAACTAAAACTTCTTTTAGCGTCGATGTTTGAATAAAACGTTAGAGTGTGATTTGTTTGTTTCAACAGATAATGAGACGCCGCCTATTGAAAAGGCTTGGGGAGACCGAGTCGCCAGCTAGTATTACTGGGTCACCTTTTGATCGATCCTTAATTTTCACAGTCTCATTTGCCGCGTTTTTGCTCGTCTCTGGTATTCTATGGCAAACACTCAGGAAACGAGGTCGCAGACATGTTCAATCAGGTGCGTGTAGTGAACTCTCTGGGCTGGACTGATTATAGCTAGGTTGGTTAGCTTCTGTTAGTTAGACAGGAAAACGGGTTATTTTACAATATTTATCTACTATTTAGAAAGGAAAACGGGTTATTTTACAATATATTGCTACTTTTCAGCTTCTCTGTCTGCTCTTCTGCTGTCCGCATGTTTACATACAAATGACGTCATTTGGCCCAAAAATCAAGGGTTAGGCCATTATTTAAGTATAGTTAATACATTTTCAGCCTCAAACAATGCGATTCTAGCGTTCTGATTGGTTCATGACTCAATCTCGGTTATCAGCTCATATACCGAATTTACCATATATGGAGATTGGCTGTGCAGTGTTGCAGAGCTAAAATAAAAAGATGCAAATCTCAACGGAAACCGATAGGTTTGGAAACTCAAGAAAATTAATAAAACAATTATTCCATTCGTGCCTGTTGTATAAAAAGATAATTTACAGCCAACTCGGCGCTTACACCACTTTGGAACCAACCTTCCTTTACAGAAGTAGGAGCGAAAGAGTGAATATTGATGATTGTGTTTTACCATATCGGTTGCGAACAAAGAACCCTACAACGCCGCACACGTGGCCAAAAGAGATCTAGAAAACAAACTATTAACCCCAAAATTTACAACATGACATAACATTTAATTTAACCACCTTTTTCCTTGGAGTGCTTGTTCAGAACCCCACCTTAAAACCTTAAAGCCATTAGCTTTTTAACATTTGTTAAACCCGTTGGTCAAAGTTTTAAAGTATCTAAGTTTTAAAAACACTGCAAATTACCTCGGGCCCCCACACAAAATTGGCAACATTATGTATACTGAAAAAAAGTATTTTACCGCTTTGAGTCTAACGTTGGGGGGTTAATGCTTTAATCTGAAACTCTCTTTTGCATTTTCCTTAGATAATCCTGCGTAACTATTTGCGGTAATCAACTGGGATTTGACAGGAAGAGGTCTTACAGTTATACTCTTTCAAGAAGAAATATAACTTATTCTAAAGTCCTTTCAATATTAGCTCTAACCCTCAATGAGCATTTTTTGTTTTTATCGTTTCTTTTTCTGCGCGTTTGTTTTATGTATATAATAATTGCACACGAACTTGTATACGTATTCAACACATTCTAAGGAAAAATGAAAAAATAAAGAATTACTCACCCTAAACTGAACGTAAAACTAATCCGTATTCTGCATGGAGAGCTATTTCCAGCTAGCACAACGTTTTAAAAAAGAAAAAAAAATAAGTCGTAAGAAAATGAAAAATGTTAGTTTATCGAAAGACATTGTCCATCGTAGAAAACAAACATTACTCTTCGATTGTCTCATGATTTAATTGGTTTGGCTTCCTGTACATGTAAAGTAAAAAGTAAAGTAAAGCGGTGCATTTTTATCTAGCTAGCACTAGCAAATGATCTAAATAAATTTAAACAGGAACAGAAAATCACCTTCCAAGTAGTTCCTTGCTTCCTTTTCCTGACACCAACAACTGCTGGTGTCAGGAAAAGGAAGCAACTCTTATTTCCTTCTCGACCGTTATCCAACGGTCGAAATCTCTTGGCCGAGGCAGAAAACTAACAAGGCAACGGTCTTTTTGTTTTTCCACGACTTTACAAGCGGCCCACACACCATACTCGTCGACTGCCTCATCAGATTCTCCAACATTTAAATTGTTAAACATCGTCTTTTCACAGATTTTCAGGAACTAATAACTGGCACAACCTTTCAAGCACTAGGTCGACTTCAAAATGGCGACAAGATGACGAAACTATCGATTCCTAAACAGCCAATCGAAAGCGATCACTACTTCAACTGTCGTACCTTCCATTCTATTGTTTAGCGGTTTCAGTTATCACAAAAGCGTCAGTTTTGACCGCGATGAAGATGTAATGAGCGCCCTTCCATTTACATGCTCAAAGGTGCTTTATAGTAATCACCCCCAGCAGATCGGACACATATTTACATCAAAGCGGTCCATGTGTGCTGGTATTCCTACCGGCCACACCCCAACAACATCAACGGAAGCTAGAATACTGACAAATTTGAAAGCCCAATAGCAGAAGGCTTGACTAACCAACCACAGCAATTAGGCCACCTGCATGATCCGCTGACGACTAAATAAAGACAAGCTGTCATCCAGTTTACACCATTGCCTGTTGAAGACTAGCAGTAGAGATTCGATCTCAGGTTCCGAAGTGCTGAATGGATAAGAGGTCATGACTGGCCCCCAGGCTCCAGCGGAAGCTGGTACAGAGTATGGGTTAGAATAAAAGTAATCACAGTTTAGTGAAGCGCGTTCAGCATTCACACCAGTATGTCTCCCTGTTTATCTCCCATTGCCAACCTTGAAAACTATGGACTCATTGTTAAATGGTAGTCCGAATCTTGGATACATAGTTGAAGAAGTAGAAATTAATGATTCACAACTACTTGACATCTACTACACATATACACTGACACACCTAATGTCAATCAGGGCACAATGGCAGAGACTTGAGTCATCGATCTCAGAGGCAGTCGAAGGTTGATGATGTTCAAATAATACTTTATTATATGAAATGACTGTTAGTTTCATGTCAGACCATGTCCACTGCACCATGCTCACATTCTAAGAAAGACTTGATCACTCGGCCCGAGTGTAAGCTACAAGTAGCTTTTTGTTATGATAAGATTTGTCAATAGAAGTTGCCTTGCACTCATTGAAGAGGTTTTTTAAAACCAATAATATGGCTTGACAAAAGTTATTTGTAATAGTAATTTCAAACATCAGATTTTGATTTCTGTGATATTTTGACTTTCGAATAAAGTTGCGAAACTTTACAGATTGAGCAAAACTAAAGTTTTCGCCCAAGAACGCGTACGTGACTCGACTAACAGTCTGGGTACTAGTAATTGACGAAATCTACTGGCGAATGCAGAAAAGAGTTTTATTCTCTTTAAGAATAATTTTGCCGAATCGACTTATCATTGCCGGTTGAAAAATTAAAAGTTTAGTAAACACATGAAACGGCTTTCTGGAAGAACGTCATCAAAACCCCGGTCCAGGCCTTCTGGCTGCGCTGCCTTTGACGAAAATGGGCGCAGCTTTTGTGGTAACACCAGCGATCAAAATCTGTGGTGGAGGCAAATTGAAACCACTTTTTTCCTCTTTACAACATTTCGGTTACACTTACATTTGCTTATTGTGAAATGTACGGGGCTATTTAAATGTATCTCACCTTAAAATCATAAAACGTCCAAAATTACACACCGTTTATCGACACTTCCAAAGTATACGTTTTAATGAAAAGCCATCAGTGTGTGTTTCTGTGTTAGCAAAAAAAATTTAATTTCTCTCTAGCTAAGAAGAATTTCTCCGAATCGTCTTATCGTTACCAGGTTGCAAGGTTGAACGTTTAGTGAACAGTTGAAATGGCTTTCTGGACAACCGTCATCAAAGCATCCAGGCCTCCTGGTTGCGCGGCCTTGCGCCGCTTTACGACGCCACCGGCGCAAGAACCGGCAGCGGAAGCCAATCCAAACTAATATTTTCTTCTTTTTTCACATTTGAATTACACTTACAGCTGTTTATCGTGTAGTGTCGCTCTTTATCAAATCAATATCTTACTTAGACTTGCAAATCACCCACCGTTTCTTGGCGTTTTCAAACCATACGCTTCATGTTTAATGAAAAGCCGTCGGTAAGTATTTTAGTGCAAACACCCGACTACTCCACGACCTTAAATCAAGATTAAAGGCCTTGCAGAAAAAAATCCTTGATTAATCGGGAGCCATGTTTATCTAAATCTTGTTTTACTAATCAAAATAATGTAGAGAAAACCATCGAGACTTTTATAATTCACGAGTGCTTCACCAGACGTCGTCCTTGAAGAAACTATACCTTTATTTTCTACAATATTTTTATAAAGATCTGTCAAATGATATCGTAAGACAAAATAGAACCTTTGTTGGAACAGTCTTTAACTTATTCAGCATTGCGTATTTATGACGTTATTAAAATGTAAAAATCTTGTAATTTTGTCTCGGCAGCAGTTCACTTACAGTGTATCTTCAAGTTACCTTTTCAAGGATGAATTGAGCTATTCGTCAACAATTGTCTGAAGTTTTAACTACTTTAACAATAAATAAGAGGGGAAAGATCGATTTCATGCACACTTCAGTGTATTCTTTTCGGTCTCACTTTTTCATTAAAATGAGGATCTTTCTGTGAGAAACCATACTAGTATAAACTTTAAGGTTCTATAGGAATTGCTTTTTGTCATTCCGTTTATTTTCTAATTTGCAACTATATAGCGCAAAAATACTCACAGGATGTAGGCGGTTGCACTAGTAATAAACAGAGAAATTAATCGCGCAGAAGGGTAAAATGTAGAAAATTAAAATAATGTACTCGGAAGTGCGGCACTCTTACAATTTAATTGTGGAAATCCTAAAGAGCGGCTGCATTGGTTGGTTGCTGTCATAAAACGATTTCTTCCTGTTGCTTCGCGAAACCAAATTGGTTTTTAATACGGCAAAGCGAGCCAGAATGACTCTGGTTTTCTAAGGCTATCCAGCAAACCGACCTATACGTACGCTTATTAATTCTTCGACAAGTTGTCTTGCATATTCTATAATATGAGAGAAAAAGCAGTGGCTGACAGACTTGATTTTGTAAAAATCAAAGATTAGCTTTTGGGTAAGGTAGGTTGCATGTTCTAAGACTTTTATACTGAGTTCCTAGTTGCGGAGTTTCGCAGTTTTGCGCGCGCAAAAACGAGATACTGTATTCGTCGCCTCAGGAACGACAAACGGTAATCTTGTACCATATATCCGTTTTTGTATTTTTTCATGGTTTGCTGCTGTTCTACAATTTGTTTTACGAATTTTAAGTTTTCTATAAATCACTATTATGTTCCGGGGTATCACAAATCTTTTGAGACGAAATTCTTGGCGTATTTTCTAGTGTTTGTATAGACTCATCGCTGTGTATTACACACGCGCACAAAAAAAGCACTTTTTGGTTTTGCAAAAAGAGTAGTTCAGTTAACGCACGAAAGTAGAGGAATACAACTATTTTAAAAATCCATAGAAACTAACGTGAAAAGAAACAAGCACACAGCTTCAGAATTGAGAGCTCTTTGTCTCTCACATTCACCTGTCCGAGCATGTATACGAAACGACTCGTCTCTGATAATTATAGATATAATGCCTTGCAAACAAACCATGTTGGCTTGTCGGATTTAACAATGTTAAGTTCAATTTAAAAAATACATAAGCATCCAAACAACGATACTATAATACCTGAATTAAGTCAAAATCATATCTTCATATAACTAGAACTTGATACGACACAAAATTCAATTGCTTTTATATTTCTTGGGCTTCTCGTGAAGCCACAAAACGGGAACCATCAGCAAACTACATAGTACAGAAGGAACTTATATATTCAGACTTCCGTTAATGTTTTTTTATTTTTGTTGTCTTGAAGCTGGAGTTTTCGATTCTCCGGCTGAAGTAGTGGTTTATGTAATACCATCTCAACTTAACATATACCTTTATTAATTAGCGCATAAATAAAACAAATTGCGTCTAAATAGAAACTGAACTGTTTGATTCGAAAACGTTCAAAGTCATTACAAGCCAACAGACTGAATTAATTCTTCTATTCACTTTTCTAGCAAAATAGAGTCGAAGAAATTAATTTTAAACTCATTAATGGCCAAGGATGTTCCCATCTTTGAAAACATCCGCTTTCGGCTGTCCGCGCGAAAACTCTTAGAAGACTTTTCCGGCGGAAGATATTTCTTTTTTAGGAACATTTAAAAAGTTTTGTGTTCTCATGATCAGTGATTGTTTCAGTTGTATTCATTGAGAGGAAAGGCCTGGACGGTAAATTGAAATATTCGTGAGTGTATCAGGATGCGGTGTAGAAGCACGTGTGTTTTTATTCAACAATTTCTAGTTTTCAAAAAGTTTATTTTTATTTTTTTATATATCTAAATAACACAAATTGTTTAGTCTCAAAAGTGTTTGCCTCTACTTAAAATTATTAGAATTCCTTTTGTACTTTACGTCACAAATACACAAGAAGCTGAGAGACCTGTTTCTAAAGTAGACGGTAACTGAAATTGTGCGTGTGTTCATCCCTTGCCGCCACGATTCACTCACGCTTAGCAGAGTTGACGCAGCTTTGGTCGATAAAACAATTAACAACTCGGTGCAGCAATTATCAGATTTTCATAGCCTGACGTAGTTTGGTTTGCATGATTTGCTGTTTAATCTTGTTATTGCGTAAATCGCTGCAAAGACAGTTCTAAACACGTTAAATCAAAAGGGTTTTTTTTTTTGCTATTTATGGAAAATATTTTCCAGCTAAAACTATCAAATTTAATTCAAAAAGAGTAAAAAAAAAATTGTTCTCTTGTTCTCCGTTGTATACTTCTTTTCGGCAAGTTAATGGTGACAAAAAATTAAAAATTAATAGTGATAGATGCTTAAAAACTGTTAAAATGGACCATACACAAGCACACGAGTTGTACATGTAGATAAGTTTGCATGGCTCGCTCCATTCTTTATAGAGGGAATTCTATTTGGCAGCGTATCGGTTTATGTGTATAAAGGTATGTATTCCGGCTCATGATCAACATTTTAGAACGTCGTAAAAACGCCAGATCAAGCAATGCAGTTAGGAACGGACCAGTTGATGTCGTGGGGGGAGAGGGGGCGGTGGGGGAAATGGAAGAGTTTGTAAAACTGAAATGCCGGACCACCCGAGACATACATAAATTGCTGGCCGAAATTCTATAAAGAATAATGTATGGAAATGGGCAAAAAATTTGTTTTTCTGAAGCTTGACTGAAACCCCCCAACGAGATCAATGGGTCCGTGCCTTAATTATTACAGTTGTAAAAACCCGCGCATAATCAAATTAAAAACCTAGACTTTTCCAATTTAGTCTAAATATAAGTTCTTACAGAAATAGATTACAATGGGATTTTAGGCTACTTGGCCTTTAAACAGGTTCTTAGTTTGATAAATATCAATTGATGTATTATTGATCATGCACTACGCATTATACAATCTGGAATATAATTTGTTGTATTAACTATAGTTTTCTAGAAAACAGTATAGGTGATAGCCACACAATAAATTTCTTTTGCAATGTGCTGCGCGTGCATGTCTGTAAAGGTCAAATCATCAGTGCAGTTCGTTTTTGAATCTAACTGATTGAAACCTAAACTATTTCTTCTGTTTTTTAAACTGTGCTTCATTTTGGTAAAATAGGAACCTATTGAAAACCTTAGGCTACATAGATTCTTATAAGTAGGTTTTTTAGAATGAGAATTTAAGCCTGACGGTTATTTAAGTTTTCAGTAGGTTCTTATACGCGGGTTTTGAATGTGTATACATATATATACTATAACTTTCTTGAAAATTCATATTTGGTTGCAACCACAGCGCTTCAATTAGATGTTTATTTGAGTTCAAATCATCTTTTCAGTTAATAAAGAACTTAATAGTTTTTGTTCCTATCGTGTGCATATTTGAAAGGCCAAAAAACATATTTATTGCATTTTTTTTCTCTAATAGAATATTCCACTTACGATTTGCTTTTAAACTCATGAAATTTCTTGCAATTGACCGATCTTGTAGTTTTTCTGTGTTAGAAGCATCAGTTGTATTCGAAAAATCGGTCCTAGTTCGTCGGGGGTGGGGTTCGACCGTCCCTCGTAACTTTGACGAGAAAGTCAGAACAAACATGGTTATTAAAAAAGAGGTTCTCAGCATTAATTAAAAACTCTAAATACTATGAAATAAGCATTAAAGTCGCAACAGGCACAAAGTGGTAGTATCTGACAAATTAATCAACCGTATAAGCCCGTACTTTTTAGGTTGTCCCAACAATTCAAACTCAAACAAATTTCGTTATTGCGAAGTTGTTCAACCTAAACTTTCGTATAAATTTCATTGAGTACTTTGAGCATGTGCATAGGCGCGTGTGTGTAATTAAACATAAGTGTGTGCGAGGGCGTGCGTATGCATATCTAAGCATGTGCGTGGGCGCATGTGCGTCTCAGCATTTGAGTTTGAGCGAGTACGTATTTAAGCTATGCGTCTGCGCAGGTGTGTTATTAAATATAAGTGTATGCGAGGGCGTGCGCGTGCGTATCTAAGCATGTGCGTGTGCGTGTAACTAAGCATAAGTGTGTGTGCGGGCGCGCGCGTGTGCGTATCTAAGCATGTGCATGGGCGCGTGTACGTATCTAAGCATGTGCATGTGCGCGTGTGCATAATTAAGAATAAGTGTGCCCGCGCGTATGTGTAAAAAAAGATTCTTATTCAGTGTCAGTGACTGCTATATGTTTATTCTAAGGATAAGAAGCTTCTAAAACTGCAAATATTTACATTAGGAGAAGCTCTAATGCTTTAAAGCTCTCCAAAATTCAAAATAGGTGACACTACGACGCGGTAGAATTTCTAAATGGCTGGAAAATTTTTTACATTTCTGATGTGCTGTCCTTTTATAGAACGTGGCCTTACTGAATTATTTTGCAATGTCTCTTCGTGACTCGCTTTGTGAACAAAACACATCAAATATTTTACATTAAAGAGAAACGGCAAGTTTTTTAGAAAAATTTCTAGTGTAGCATTTTCTCATTATTGTTCCTAGAACTTCATCTGCTTTTTATGTACAATAAAATTAATGATAAAATTGAACTTAAAATTGGACAGCGGCCAGGCGACCGTCTCAGTACAATCTGTCTTGCTGTCATTATATTTGGTAATTATATTACATTTTGTGTTGGTCTTGTCGTTCTCATCTGTCGTCTTGTCATTTACGTTGTTTTCCTTCTCATCTCCCCGTTTTGTTTCCCCCGACGGAAAGTTAAGGGAGAAAAAAGGGATTTCTTGTTGACGGGAGCGGCCGAGGTCTGCGGAGCTGAAGTTCTGTTCAGACGAGGCTCGTTTTGATCAAGGTCAAGCTACACAGTCAAGACCTCTGCAGCTCTTACATGCCAATAGGTTAGAATACGCCTTGGCAAAGAAATTACTCTTTGTTCCATAAATCAACGGGTGAAGCGCGCTTGGGAGCAGAATAAGCCATCCGAAGTAAGCGGCGGCAATCGAACCGTGTCTCCATTCCTGCCAGATCCCCAGGTGGTTGAGTACGAAGAACACCTGATAAGGAATGTAGCACACGATGAAGCTAAACACAATGATGTACATCATTCGAATGAGGTCATGCTCCATCTTTACCATAGCTCTGTCGTCAGCGCATGCGCGAGTAAGCTGGATTGACTCGCGGTAGTCAGAAAAGGCGGGACTAGTGGGAGGCGGAGTAGTTGGAGATTTTTGTGGTAATGGGGACGAAGGCGCAACTACAGCCATATTGGCACCTGGAGGGTTGTCCGGCTGAATGCTTGCTTGTTTTGTTAGAACTAAGTTTTTTATCTTTTCCATTGCTTGTTTGGTAGCGTCCGCGTGTTTCTTCAGGCTTACTGCCACTCTCCCGTAAGAAAAAACTATTATCACAACGGGAATGATATAACACACAATCTCATGAACAATCGTGTACACACCTCGATAATCGTACGACTTCCAACTGCATCGCATTCTTCCGTCACCTCGCGGCGACAGGTCACGTAGCCAGAGTAAGGGGAGCGCAAGGACTGCACCAACAAACCAGAATGAACTGATAAGAAGCTTGGTTTGTAATGGAGAGTAACTCCTCTTAAACGGTTTAGTGAAAACTCTGTATCGGTACACAGCAATGGCAGCCAAAGTGATAGTGACGTTGGTCAGACACATAACCTGTAGAGGGTTTATAATCTTACACAGAAACTCTCCAAATATCCAATCAAGTGTGTGTTCGTAGACAAGAATAAAAGGGAGCAGGACAACGTTCAGAATCTCGCCAAGAGCCAGGTTGAACACAAATGTATAAGTTAAAGGCTTGATGCTGAAGCTGTAGCGGTAGACTGCTCGTACCACGACGATATTCCCCAGAAACGCAGCCAAGAGGACGCACGTGATAAGAACCACTCGCAGAACGAAAGACCCAATCGGCTCCGCGACATTAATGTTTCTAGAATTCTCATGCGACTCGTTAAATCTGTAGTCGCTGGTGTTGTGCATGACAAAAGTTTAGGCTGTTGACTGTTTACTGCCAATTCCACACTCAACTCAAGTTTGACTTGGAATTACGAATCATGTGTCGACAACATGCCCAGCGGGATTAGGAGCACTAGACATTAATGACGTAGCTTGCAATAAACAAACCAGACACCGCCGCTAAATAGTTCTGGTTGAACTATTGTTAACAGACAAATATAGCCCACAGGCTTAAGCGTAAATACCTGGGAAAAAATCACACAACTACTAAGATTTTCAAAGGTTCTACACAAACAACATGGAAACTGTGTTAAACTGTCCCAACTAGGATCCGTATTTCTTATGATTTGTGTCTCAATGAAAGCTATTTTCAAATTAAAAAAAAAATGTTCAATGCATCGGCGAGGAGAAACTGAATCATCCGGACAAATGCGATTGTTGAAAATCTATGTCGTCGAATTAATTTTTTAATTGTTCGATCAACTAGCTACCATTTACCGCTAATAATGTCCTGTTAAGGTTTACTGTGATTGCATGTTGTCGTTAGTATTATTGCTCTGTTGTTGTTTTTGTCATTATTGTTGTTACTAGTACTGTTGTCTTTACTATTGTTATTGTTTTATTATCATTATCATTGTTGTTATCATTGTACTTTTATTATTATTTTCTTGAAGCCTTATGAGAGCCCAAAACTTTTAAAGTGCCATTATTTTATTTATCTATTCATATTTTTGCTTTTGATTGAGTTGTTGTCATCCCTCGTATTATGTTTTGGCCCGGCCGGCATGATGCTAAGCTCCGCTTATACGCCAACGTCAATAAATTTTCTAAACATGCAAGGCATTTAGGTGGTTTTATACGATCTGCTTTATCCAAAATCTATAAATTAAATAAAGACTAGTAATTTAACGGAAAACTTCTTCGGAAAAAAATGTTGTTATGCCTCGAGCAGGAATCGAACCCACGTCCCTCGATTTCATGTCCGAATGTCTTTATTAAATTTATTAATTTCTTTACTTGTAATGTGCATCCGTTTCTGGATCCGGTTTACTTCTTCTGTGCTTGTATTTGGCTATTTCGCGTTTAGTTTTAAAAAGAACGCCGCTTGACAAATTTAAATAATCCAAAATCTATCAAACTCTTGCAGAGCACAAAATATGACAGTTTGACAGTTAGTTTATCTCTCATCTACAACAACACAGACTTCAAGCGCGTTATCGAATTATTGAGTCACTCAAATCCGGTTTCGCCTTGTCTGTCCCTTTCTTTATGGACCATAGGTCATTCAGTTTAAAGGCAATACAAGATAACCTTGCTGGAATCGCGCCTGCTGAACGCTGGAATGTGTGTTTTTTTAAAGCTCTTTTGATTATAAAAATATCTAATCAGTTGCCTAGATTGAACTCCAGATTTCTCGCCGGCAGGCCATACGACGGTGTACAATCTCTACGTAATCTCTCGCTAACTGATGACGTTGAACGAAATATCGAGTTACCTTTATTTGCTCAGTTCTTGCATTATTCTTATCTACCGATCCTATTTTCAAGATTTTTTCGGATTAGCATTATTTTGTCCCGTTTATTAAGTAGGAGGTTTAAGAAGATTGATACGGCTTCAATAAGTGAGTTCACTGGATTCGTGCATGTTATTTGTTGGGGTTATTCCGGGGGGTAGAGATGCTTCGGGGTCAAAACAGTAAGGATGACCCTTGGAAAAGTCCCAAAACACCCTAAAAATACCAAGAGATAAAACTTTTCCACCCTAAAACATACCTCTCCGTTATAGAATTACCCTAAAAAATACCAATCGCAAGCTGAAATTTTCCCTGGGTAGCTAACGGGTCGGTGCTAAGTCCCCTCGTGTTGCGCTGAACGTGAAATACAGTTGATAAAGGCGCGCGCGTAATAGGACGTTCGCCAAAGGACTTTTGACTTTTCTTCTTGTTCAGTACACACGTTTATCAAAACACGGGGCTGCAAGCAGTGCAGCAGTTTGGCGTTTTTCATCCTTAAAAATACCAGGCTCTTGGTGTAACACAGGGTTTAATTTTACAGCTCCTAAAAATACCGGACTGGCAAACGTAACCTCTGAAAAACACGACGGTCATACCCACCACCCTAATATAAGGAGTACCCCCCCCCCCCCGGGATACTATAGCCGGCAATTGCAACGTTGGGGCGCGCGCGTACAGCAGTGAGGTAAATTATTCCCATTCCCCTCGCGCGCAGCTTGCCTCTCGCCAACTCGTTCTCGCGGTGGCTTCGCCGCTCGCTCCCAACGCTTCAGGAGAACTGGCTTGCACCTGGCCACCTGTTAGAGAGGTTAGGCAAGAAGAACGACAACGTAAAACAATGACAGTCGACAAAAAAAAAACATATGTACCCCTTGCTATAGCTTGCTTGCCCCTTTCAACCACATATGGCTAGTTTAATTTGCTTTCTCCTTAAACTGAGTCCGAGTTACGCTTTTTGAGTATAAAACGATGAAGATGTTTTTCTTTAAGGGGTTGACAAAATTATGAGTAGGTCGTTTTCGTAGTCGTACAAAATTTTTCACGTTGTAATTTTCAAGTCGAGGCCGGCGTGCAGGTTGCAAGCAGGGTGCATTCCATTGTGCAGCTGGCAACTCTATTCACCATTGTTTTCTGCCATCGTTGTCGGCGTTGTCGGTTCCCTATCAGTACCATCTTTCGCGTTCTTGATTTTAATGAGCATCAAATTATCTATAGCACAAAGAGTGCGAAAAACTATATTACAGTCGTCTCCCAGTCTCTCTTGAGTTACCGAGGGTAAAATTGTAATAAATGTTTACGAGTGAAATTAATATTTGATTCGTCCTCTTGATTTAGCGA
>JAOBAT010070135.1:0-22118 GCA_026413305.1 Hydrozoanthus tunicans | reverse complement strand
AGAAAAGTGACGGGGATCAACTGTAGTGCGTTTGTATTTCTAATTGGGGTATTTACAAGAGAGGGGGGAGGGGGAGGTTTCTTTAAAATTTGTCAATAGTAAAAAAAAAACACAAGATGAAGTCAAGGCACCAATCAGATTTGACAGCCTCTGGTAACTCGTATATAAAACTTGAAGCTCTAGACCGGTGCTTAGTCGTGGAGGGGCCTTATTAGAGAGGGGGACTTAACTACAAGAGCGTTCACAATAAATACTAAATATATAGACGACAACAGCCTTTAAAAACACTACCACGGTTTATCCTTTATGATATTGACTCGTTTGCTTTTTCATTTATCCAATTTGCGCTTTGCGAAGGAAAAAAATTCTTTCTTAAAGGTAAATAAAGAATGACAAAAAAATTCTATTGATCTTTTTTGTAGATTTCAAAACCTCAAAATTGAGTTTTTTAGCGTTGTAATTTTTAAGAAAACGGCGTTAAGGTGGCCACCACGATGTATTCCAATGTGCATTTATTGTGTTCTTTATCAGTGTTCTATGCCGTCGTCGATGGAGTTTCCAATATCGAGTTGCTTCAAGTCCCTATTGACGTGCGCATGCAAAATACCCCGATGACGTTAGCTATTGTATAGTTAATAGCATGTTTTGTAGAGATGTTTGCCGCATCAATACCACAAGTGATGTTTTCAAAATTGTTAAACAAAATTTTATGCACAAGCGCAGCGAGTTTATAACAAAAACATCCAAACAAAATCTTGAAACAAATCAGTGCCGCGTTAGCGGCAGCAGATGGTGTGATGCCACAATCACAGAGTCAGCTCACGAAGTTTCGATCATCGACTTGAATGGGTTATTTTCTTGGCAAATCCTTGTTTATGAAACGATTCTTTCATACCGACATTCATCTTCGTTGACCGCCAAGTTTTTCATTTGGCGAATTCCGTTTCCGAAGTTCGCCAAAGTTTAATAAAACAAAAAATCGCAGCGGTGGCCGTCAGGAAAGAACTTTGTGACTCAAACAAACATATATACTAACAGCATTTCGTCTTTATGGACACATTTACTTCAAAGTTTTGAACATTTTGTAGCAGCGGCCTGCAGAAACAGACTGCAATATCGCATGAACGAGCATGTGAAGTGTAATTCAGTTTCACAGACTTAACAGATAATTCACTGGAACTGTATCCGTGGCAGGAAGAAACTGTGTTAAAAACTTTTTCACTACAATTGGCCTCCTTCAATCTTGTTGTAGCTTTCAACATTGTCAGCTATAAGGCTTTCATTTTTGACCCGAGACGCTTTGCAAATGTTCTGCCATTGCACTTGTTGCCATAGTCACTCTGAAATACCACTATTAACGATAAATACCAGTACTCTAAACCAATCAAATTGCAAGATTATATGGAATCATATTATAAAAAATGGTTACATTTGGTAAATGGTCAGCAAATGATGCCAAACTCCAACCAAAAGCGTCGAAAACCTTTGCAAATGAAGCATACTTGAAATATTCTCTAACAATTGTTTTTTACTTATTAGGTTAGCATTCAGATATTGTAGTAAAAAGCCGGGAAGGATGTTGTGTACATTATTAGGTTCAACATAACCTCCACCAGTAGAAAATTTGGTTTCTGCTTCCCTAGTCATTCGGTATTCGACATCCTTTTAGAATACTTACGCTTTGATCGTAACACGCTGTCAACTCTAGATCTGGAATTGAAAGAGAAAAGAAAATGAAAAAGTACAGAATACTCTCTATGAAATGAGTGAAATAATGCTTAATGCATGCTGACCAACTCAGTTTATTGAGCTTTATTCCCAAGCAAAAGTTCATTAACTTTAGCTCCCATGGTAGAAGGCGATCAAACAGCAATATCATTATCGTTTTATCACATTGATAGACTTTTTATCCCTTTTTAACTACGAGGACAGATATTCTCCGTGGTTGAAAAAACTAAATACATCATTCAAACTTAAAAGAAAATGGAAGACAAAGCATTCATCGCAGGGCATGGAGCTCTTTCCCTAATTACATCAGATAAGAACAACAGATTCATTTTTGCCTTATCATAGATACTATGCTATATCCTTTTACAAAACGCTATTGACCAGAACTTTGTACGGTGATTTGAGCTTTATTAACTATAAATGTTATTATTATTTATGTTGTTGTCTGTTTGCTCATTAGTTCACGAAACAAATCGTGTTAGTTTTAAAAAAGAACAAAACAGTTCTAGAAGAAAAAAATAACAAGCATTTCATCAGGTTTGAAAGTTGTAGAAAACAAAGCTGCCTTACAGTGTGAGTTCAAAAAGTGTATTTAAAATCCCTTCAGTACCAGTAATATTGGTAAAATAAATTTAGAGAACTTTATCTTTTATCTTCAACAATTCTCTTTGCTTGATCAATTCCTTTTTTCTCAGTACCAAAATCCAAATATCTTGATTTGTATGTGTTAAGAAGTTGGGTGATTATAACTATTGAAATAGTTGGCATAGTCTAGCTTTCCCAGATGCGGAAGCTCTCTCCACCATGCATCTTTATTTGTGTAAACTTCCAAACCAAAGTTAAAAATAAACTTACCTTCTCGTTTTTTTGACGCGGATTATCCCATAGGAGAAGATGACAATTACTATGATGAGTGTAACGGCCACAACAGAAGCGATGACAGCTGTGGATGGCGCATCGTTTGCTTGTAAGTGTACCCTGATTGGCGGAGGGGTGGCTACTGTGCTCGTTATTGAGTCACTTCTCTACAAATAATAAGAAGAAGCAAGAAGCAGTTGGGTATTTGATTCAAAAATTTATGCGCTGTCTCTCATGAAAATTTTTTTGGTCAGAAGAAACGACACAATTTAAACAAAACAAGCTTGATGGCAGAGGAAGTTTACCTCTTTTTAAGATTTGCCACAGTGGCAGGCAATAATATGGCGCACTATGGTCAAGGTAAAAGTAGTTTTCATAGTTTTGTACCTGTCAATAGCCGAACACATGACTTTTGGAACGATGAAATGTATTTCCTACAGTGCGTCAAGACCGCATATTTTAAATACCGATGATATATAGCATTGCAAGCGTGTTCATCGTTTTCGTTGTATACACGTGCATTTTCTTTGTTTCAGCTGGTGTTAATTTTTCACCAAGATTTCAGCCTCATCTGTCTAGTTTACAAATGAATATATTGTATATACTTTATTTCAGTTGTGCAGAAAAAATACAAAAAAAACCCGTTAAAACTAAAACAATCAGTAAAGCAGAAAAACACGATTAGGGAGAGCACAACATGTAATACCCTGATCTAGGTACACTGCAAATCGCACTATATGACGTACAACATTATCATTAAAAACGATAGTAAAAAGATTTGTTCCCCAAACCCCCTCTCCTCCTCTTTTTGTCCCTTACCCACCAACTCCTACTAGAAAATAAAAAGTGTTTTGAAAACATCTCCTATCATACAATGAAGATGCTGGACTGATGGAAGAAGTCTCTTACAGTTTTAATTATTCGTGTAAATGCATTTGTGACTTATAACCGAGCTTAGTCAGTCTCGTTACAAAAAGAATTGTGATGGGGACTTGTATGTTGTATATAACGAAAAAAAAAAACACAAACCATTGTTGGGCGGTACGTCTTTGAAACAAAACCTTGAGAAGTCGTTTTTTGCCAAGAAGAAACCTTTGTTGGGCGGAACGATTTTGAAACAACATCTTGATAACCCGTTTTTAACCAAGAAGATACCTTCAAGGGTGTAAGGATGCAGCTTACTGCTCCCGAACACTTTTCAGTAACTTGAACTGAAACTGTTGAGGACAAAATGCTCGATGTCGGTTGAGTGAAGCTTGTGGTGTGCACGAATTCCTCTAGAAAAAATACAGCAGGTAAATTTAGCACAATGATGAAACATCGAAATATTTTGCAATTAATTTACACACACCTAGAAATCAATTGATTTCTTCCTTCATTTTGATTTCCTTTTGTTTTGTTTTGATTTTCAAAAATTTTTGTTTTCGTTAGATATTGTATAAGAACTATTTTTATTGTTCAAAGCACTTTCTCCAGAAGAAGAGTACTATTCCACTTAAATCAACCGATTTTATTAAGTTATGTCCGGTACTGCCAGTCATGGAAATTATTCTATTCAAACAAAGATACCTAATGCAAGAGGCCTACTCCGGGTCCTTAAGTCGCCGCGATTTATAGAACGACTTTTTGCGACTTAAGGCAACTTAAGGCGACTTAAGGCGATTTGAGGAAAAGAGGGGTGCAAAAATGCGATTTAGAACAACTTAAGGCGATTTAAGGAAAATGGGGTGAAAACGACTGCGGCTTAGTGCGATTTAAGGCGGCCTAAAGCGATTTAAGGCAACTAAAGGACATGGAATAGGCCTTGCAAGAGCCGAAGTTGCGCCTGTTGTCCCTACTAGACAGGTTCCTTGTTTTAGAGGTATTTTAGACGGAATTTATGATAATTTTGTCGGTGAAAAGGAAATTTTCCGTTTCATGAAAGGTGCCCGTACTGAGAGGCTCGACTAGTACTACTGCTACTAGTTTGGGTGGCAAAACGCTTTTAAAATAAGCTCACCAAAGCTTTGATTTTTCAAAGCCGCCTGCTAATATACATTAGTATATACAAACCTTAAATGGCGAAACTTGATTGGTTCGCTATCTCGGGCTATCTATAAACATTTATTCTATTTCAATTGAGGTGTTAGTGGGAAAATATCTATTGAGCGCCGAAAGTGCGAGGTAGATATTCATTAACCCACTATTCAACGAAAACGAAGCGACTACTCCCCTCCGTCATTTTGTTTGGGTGTCATTATCTACTATTTCGGAAGTAAATATTGTCTCATAGCTACTATTTCTAAAACAATCAAATCGTGCGTAGCCGAGCTGGTATATACAAATGAGCATTTTCCACTCGGGATAATTGCTGAAGAAAATTCCCAATTTGCAACTGTCGCATACAATGAGATTTTGCAAATACAGATAACTGAAATTCCAGAAAATACCAAAAAGCAACAAAATATACACTTGATGAGTACAACTGTTTAAAACGAATAAATGTTTAAGAAGGTTTTGCCTGTGTGCTTGTAAGCATGTATGACGGTTCTTTTTTACCGCAAAGTGAGTATCGATAAGGTCCACCATTGACTTGAGAAAATGAGTCAAACAACAAATCACTTCACTGCTCAAGACACAAAAAACCGCTATCTCAAGGCTCGTAGGCCACAGAAGAGTTAAAGGCATGATTTCTATCAGTGAACGATCGGATGTAGACCTTTGAGTTATACAGCAGTTTGTGACAGTGTCTTCAAACTTCACCACTGCTGTGACTCTTGTTCACCAAAACTCCGAAGCCTTTCAATCGCAAACACGTTTTATCCAACAACCGACTGCAAGACCCATGTTTAATTCAGTTTAAGAAAGTTTCCTTTCCAAAAAAATCTAAATGTCGCTACTGCAACGCAGACTTTCCAGCAAACACATGGCACAATTTCGGGAGCTGTTGTTTCAAGTGATTTTTGCACGGTCAGATTCAATTGTTGATCGATGAGATGATTCTTTAGCAATTGTCATTCACCTTTCCCACGTTAATTGGCAAGGAACTCTTTAAATTACCTTGAGGCTGAGATTCTTTGTGTGAACTATAAGTTGTTTAATTCTTTTGCATTAATTATTTTAAACGAAATGAGTTAAGCCGCTTGGAAGCGAGTCGCTAGTTTTGGCACGTGCATAAATTAAAACGAATGTGAGAAATTAAAAATCGAAATTAGTTCTTAGAAGTTGTTGAATTTTTCTTGAAATCACCTTGTTTGTATATATTAAAACAATTATTTTCGTCAGTCTCGATGAATAGTGGCTTTTTAGAATATTCACCTCGACTTAACTAGTTGCGAATCGCTGGAGAGCGTGGCGTTGTCTTGTTCTACTGTAACCCAGTACCAAGTGCTGATATTCCTGAAATCATTATGCTTATGATTGTAACGAGGCTACGAATATAAAAGATTGGCCTAAACTTTATTTTTTTCTAAAGAACACTTTACAGTCTCATTCATACCTTTCTTGCCGTCGCCACAAAATCGAAGAGAGCAACGAGGTACTGGTTTTAGCTGATAGACGAAGAAACCGTCACACTTAGTTACTGCAATCATCTGAGACACCCAACAGTCAGTACTATGCCAAGGGAAACAAACTTTGACTGACTTCTGTTCATATAATCTACTTGGTTGTTGGTCTTTCATCCATCCGGGAGAGCGACAGCCACATCGAGATAAGGGAGGTTTTGAAGTTAGCATCATTGAACCGGCTGGCCATCCAAAACGATACCAAAAGTTTTCCTTAAAATTATTATTATCACACTGATCTGTGTTACTACTGAACTTCACGGATCTGTCTTCATCTCTTATCCACTTGTACGTTTCACATTCATTCGGATATGGAGACGTATCTATGAATTTCCACGAAACAAAAATTAAATGTAAATTTTAATTTTATTGTGGTATTTGTGTAGTACTTTAAAAGGTTCTAGGCAATAGAACACATTCGAGTGGAGAAAGTTGGGCCCATTAGGACTATGCATCCATGTTTGATAATTCTATACCCCGAAAAATGCTACGATGCCAGCATGGTGGGTCCCGCTGATGTAGTGTTTATGACGCCTGACTAGTAACCATGCAGAAGACGTGGGTTCGAATCCTGTCTAGAGCATTCAAATCAATTTTTCGAACGGGTGTGTTTGAAGGAGAAAAAGATGTTATTACTAATTCGTCTTTGTTATAATTGCCTTCCTAGCCAAAAATGAGTATTTATTTGTCCTCCACTTCCGTTCCCGATACTCGAAGACTGTCCCAGTGACAGATATTACTATATCAGCGGTCATTCCATACCTGTCAGTGATCACTGGGAGACAAGAGCCTAACCACGTTTAGTCATATCAACAACATACGTCGCTCCTTCCCCTTAGTACAGTCGAAACCCTCAAAACAGACACCCAGATAAGGCGGGAACATCTCTAAAACAGACTCCAAACCTTTGTCCCTACCGTTTACTGTATTTTTAGTCTCTATTAGTATAAGACGGATACCTCTCTATGACGGACAGTCAAGGCAAGTCCCTAAGGTGTCCGTCTCATAGAGGTTTGATTGTTATTTTAAACATTGGAAGAATCAGAAAACGCCTTGACTAGCATGCTTTTATATATCGAGGCTTGGTTTTTGCAATAGTCTGCTTTATAGTGTGCCGTAGAAAGACCTAACACAATAGAGCGGCTGCAAAACTCGGCTGCTCGTCTCTCACCAGATCTAAGCTCAGAGGTCATGTAACACCAGTAATAAGAAAACTTTGTTGTGTCAACGAATAACCTTAAATCTGCTCTTTGTCTACAAGATTGTGAACGAAATTGCACTGGCCTGACTTTGTGACTTGTTGTAATAACATCTCCTTCAACGCGTCTTGCGTTCAAGATCTAAAGGATTACTATTTATACAAACATCTTAATAACCGAGAGCGAGGTCTGTCCGGGAGAATATTTTGCCCGAGGTCTTTCACTGTACAGACCGAGCGAAGCGAGGTTTGTACGAAGGACCGACGGCAAAATATTCTCCCGGGCAGACCGAGCAAAACGAGGTGATTAAGATTTTTATTAAACGGCTCATTAATTTGATTTAAAAGCATTTATTTCGTGTAAAAATATTCTCCACAATATTCATTGAACTTCATTTTTCACACCGTCGACAAACTTGACGACTTTCTCCATTCGCTGAAAGTTTTCATTCACTACTTTACCTTTCTGGTAGCATTTTCAGTTGACGTCTCTTATAGAACTTTTCTCTGGTTAATCTTCAATACCTGTAATTTCGAGCGGATAATAAAATTCACCGGACATTGTTTTGACTTTTGAAGTCAAGTCTGTACGGTAGCTTATTAACCTAAGTTCAGCCAATCAGAACGCTGGAAATTTGGTTACTGACCGAAAATCAGAGTTACCATTTAATAAACATTGTAAATAAATATTTTTTATTCAATAGAGCTCAGGAATTTACTATTATTCTCATACTTGCCTTGGCTTAGGATTACAGAGCACTTATACACTCTTCTCCCTGCTTGACTCGAGTGTACTGAACGGCATTATTCTTATGCTACTTTAATAGTTTTTTCTCAGGATGATTTGTTCAGTTGGTTGGGAAAGACGGTTCCAGTCACAATATGGATTGGCATTGGTTCGCTTTTGATAGAAATTCAGTCGGCACTGGTAGGGTATGTTATAATTCATGATGATAACAGCTGGTTGGGTGTAAATTTCTTTCTTTCATGAAACTAGTTACTCGTAGGATATGCTGTTTTGTATGATGGTAATTAATTTTTCATGATATTAGGGACCTTAAAATGCCACTGAAGCCATTTTGTCCGTGGTACTTTTTTCTTCTAAGGCCTTTTTCTCCCCATCTATTCGACTGAAAACGGATTAAAATGCTTACCTGACCACTTTAAGTCCCAGATATAAGCTTCCAAAGTAGTACATTCAGTGCGAATAAAATCCAAAAAACATTACGACTATTTTATGACGTCACATGGTATGAATGGACTCTAAAATGCTCTGTACTAGCTTTAACAGCGAACTAGTGATACAAAGTAAGTCATTTGGTAATGAGAAAATGAGAATTGGTTAAACAAAGTGAACACATGTAGATGAAAAGTAAAATTCTCCCAAACTTGTTTAGTGAAAAGTACGGGATTTAAGTTGGGAGAATTTACAAATAGACCTAGAAGTGAAATGGTTAGAATATCTTGCTAAACGTGAAAATTTTAAATCTTTAACATAGACGCTCGAAATGCTCATTAAGTTAATCACCTCTCTTGTTTCGGAGTATCAGGCTTTAAATACATTTTTTAGTGTTTATGGAAGCAAAATCGAGAAACGCAACTGAGATCCAAAGTTTTTTTTTCATATCCAATCAAATAATGATAAAAGTCTGGGATAAAACACGACGTTTCGACAGTCCTGCTGTCATTATCAAGTGAAAATACATAACCAATGTTTGTAAATATATATAAAATGTAAACAAAAGATTCTCACTAAGGAATGTACAAAAAAGCATTGTAAATTATTAAAAATGTAAACAGTAATAGATAAACCACTGAGGAATATTCAAAAATGCAGAAACAATAAACAAGAACAATAAAACCTAGAGTTAAATACTGTTAAATAAAAACCTTCGCGCGAATTGAGTCGGACTGAACATTGAGGCTAGGCTTCTTTTTCTTAATTAAAAACATTTCGGCAATGAGGCAGTCAAACTTATTTTTGCATTTCTTAAGAACACTAAAGTTCCTACTAATGTCCTTGGGGACTGAACCGTGTGTGGCACGAAAGTGTTTGCTAATAGATGAAGAAAAATATCTATGTTCATCAACGCGCTGGTGTAAATGTCGGCTGGTGAACCTAATATAACCTGCATCGCACAGGTCACATTTAAACTGGTAAACTAGACATTGTTGGTTCACAATCTTTGGTTTTGTCTCGCGTGACTTCAGCACGTGTTCGATCTTGTTGCTGGTAAACATAGGCTGAACATTAACGTGTATCTGGCGGCTCAAATTATTAAGTTGATCTCTAACAATGTTGGCAGAGCTTTGATCTTTAAAGGGGAGAACAATGCGGACGGGATCTGATCTGTCACGAGGGGCTAATCGAGGAACAGAAGAATCTGAGGCTTTCGAGGCAACGAAGCGAGTGATTGTAGAGTTTAATAAACTGCTTGGGTATTCCAGGCGAGAAAACAATAACTTTAAACGATCACATTCTTCTGAAAAAAACGACCAGTTTGAAGAAAGACGGAATGCACGATTGAGCATAGTTTTTAACAAACTGCGTTTGTAACGGTAATCCACACAACTGTTACAATGTAACAAGAGGCCAGTGTTAGTAGGTTTCACGTACACCTTAGTTTCTATACGCGTAGACTTGTTGAGTAGTTGTACACCAAGAAAAGGAAGCATGCAATTGGTTTCAGTTTCCATGGTAAAGTTGATTGAGGCATGACAGTTGTTAAGAGTCACAAGAAAATTGTCAGCTGCTGTTTGATTGGGAAGAATTGTTAAAGTATCATCCACATATCTCCTATAATAAGCGGGTAACTTTCTTTTACGTTCTAATTTTTCTTCGATACTACACATATTCTGATGTGTTGTTTCTAAACGTTGCAAAATTGTATAACCTGTTGAGAAAAATGTCCGTGATTTATGCAATCTGTTCTAGACTGGACAGCCTGAAAACATGAACTGGATAAGATATAACACTGTGATACTTCCATTTATTTTTAGGCATCGTCAGAGGAACAGTCGTGAGGTTTTTTTATGACTTTTTCGTTTCATCATACCGCTTTCATCTGTTTTAAACCAATTTTAACGATTACTAGAACATCCAAGTACATTACTTACTGAGGTTCTTTTTATTTTATGAACCTTGCATGCATGGCTAGCAAAAAAGCAAACTGGTACAAATATCAACTTTTAATTGCTTACCACAGATTCACAAAATGGAAAACGGCGAAGTGCGAATCTACAGCAGGAATCAGGAGAACAACACATCGAAGTACCCAGACATTATTGCAAGAATGCCAAATGTTAGTGACTCTACCTTGATTTAATGCCACATGGGGTAATAAGAGGCTTTTTACCTCGTGTGGTCCCATTATTAAACGAATAAGTACAGTTGTGACTTCATTCAGTTACGTAATCATTAACAAGTTCTGGTCAATGTCTTCGTTCAAGTATGAAGTTGAAATATGTTCAGGCATGGACGTTCTTGCAATTTGGAATTATATTTTTGTGTATTTGTTTCTTTTGTCTTTTCTATTATAATGGAAAAGTTTTGTTTCTCCTTGTTAAACAGCTAGTACCTACATGTATTAAATTTTAACACTTTTTTAACGATTTTGCTTACTTTCCTTTTTGGAGATCCTTGGTATCCTGATGTTAGCGGCAGAGTGACCACGAAGTTGGTGTCTAGGATTGCGAGTTTGAAATCTGGCCGTACTGTTGTGAGCAAGAAACTTTCCCATTTTGTGTCAGTCGACTCAGCTGTGTAAATGAGTACCAGGATGATTACTATACCAGGGAGAGTCAATTAAAGGTTGTCATGCACTCAACAATACAGAAACCTGGTATAAGCACCGGTTCAGCAAGCCATTAGACTAGAAAAGTATTTGGTTAGCATTACAGCAAGTAAACGTTGTTCTTTTTCTCTTGCAGGCGACCAAGGATGATGTGACGTCATTTATTATCGATACAGAAGCAGTAGCTTGGGATAGAGAGAAGAAGCAAATCTTGCCTTTCCAGATCCTCAGTACAAGAAAAAGAAAGGTTTGGTTGTGCCTAAATTGTGAAGAGTCTTCTTTTAAGTTCGCGATTGTGTGCCTAACGAGGCGATTTTTTCGAAAGTTCTTTTGACAATTTGACTTGTGGAGTCATGAAAGAACAGGCAACAGAAAGTTCCTCTCGAGTCTGTCACCCGGGGCCTATGGTTAAAGGTCTATCCGAGAAGAAGCAAAAACTATTACTATTTTTAGATGTTCCTTCTCCTCGGCTGTTTTAAGACCTTGAATGAAGGTCCGGCTTGAAATCGAACCCGGCCTCCCGCACGTCAGACTGGCGCCTTACCAACTAGGTTATCAACAAAGTTTATAAAATCTAATTATTAAGGATGCTACTATGGTTTTCATCATCAACCAGTTTCTAACTGGCCTTGTTGCTTACTTCAAACAATGGTTATTTATCCTGCGGTTCGTTGTTTCTTTGTATGGGCGCACGTTCCTTCTACGATTGTTGCTCAGAAGGATTTACCTGGAATTCCAGCACCCAATTCAATCCACCAATTCCTTATATCTTAGTTTAGCTCCTCTTGACCTCATTTAAACCTATCAATTCACTATATTCCGTTTAGCTTCTCTTGACACTACGCTGCAGATGATTGTTTCAGGTTTCTCACTTATTCCTTTCTTTCAGGATGCCAATGCTTCCGAAATCAAAGTCCAAGTTTGTGTGTACGCCTTTGATCTTCTATACTTAAACGGAAAGGTAAAAGTTTATCTGGCTTAAATGCATTTTCTAATTTCTTTCTTTTATATGCAACTGTATAAAGCTACTATAATTTTTTCTTAAGCATAATTTAGATCTCGCTCATATTTGTTCCCGTTCCCTTTTTTGTCCTAGTCATACGTGAAAGAACCGTTTAGGGTTCGAAGAGAAGTCTTACGGTCTCATTTTACAGAAATAGAAGGGGTAAGTTTTGGTGAAGTATTTTTTGGCTTACATGAAATGTTGCGACTGAACACTTCAGGGCCCAATTGTTAAATTTGCTAAATTTTAGCCTACGTTTTTGTTTTCAACCTTCCAGACTGATTTCAGCTTTATTTTCGGAATTTACTAGTTTTTTTTCCCGAGGAAAATCTAAACATTATTTTATAAAAAAACGTGTCCTTTTCTTTAGAAAGAAACTGCTCGAATTTTGGCTTAACCCAGAACTAAAACAAACCAGCCTTTGAACAACCCAGCCGTGGCGTTTATATTGTGCAATATCAATAATTGCTTTCTATTAATATATTTTCGAGAAGCATAGGCCATTATTGGCACGGCTGGTTGGTATGATAGAAGTAATATAGCAGGGACAGAATTGACTGGAGTTTTGCAGTTATGTTTTACAACGATTAGTATATTATACAGACGTTTTTTTTCTTTGTTTGGAGAACATAATCTCGCAAATAGTTTTGACGAGGTAGAAAATATTGTACTATTGGGGTAACGTTGATATGTTAATAACATCTTTATCAAAAAACTTGTTAACTGCAATAAATTTTTCAAGAAATGTTGCTCCGAAGTTATGAGTGCTTTACATACTCATACAGACGTTATTTTTCAGAAAGTTGTAGACAATAATAATAAGTAAACAAGAATCGGTTTCTAAGAAAACTTTTAAGGTAAACAATTAAAAGCCTGAGTTTTGGTCATTCACTTAAATACAGGACTTGGTGTTTGCAAAGAGCATGACTTCAACAGACACTGATGACATCAGCGAGTTCCTAGAAGAGTCAATCAAAGGTTAGTGGACGCAAGTAGCATGCATAGAAAGCGTTTCTGTTGGATTTTGGCCACGAGAGCAAATAACAGTTTTCGTCCTCGCCTCAATTTCCACGCGGCGAAAAAAGAATATTCGCCAAAACCTAACGGAAACGCTTGCTAAGCAGACTAAAACGCAATATTTCTTTGTTTTCTAACTGCCGTTTAGTTAGCCCAGTTTGTAAGTCTCCAGTCTGTCGTGCGCTGCTTTTGTTTTAAAGCCTGCAAGCGTCTCCTCGGATAAGGGCGTTAAACTGTTGACCCTCGAAGTCAATAAGTTGGGTTTAAAAATCTGTTGGACTTTGCAACTACCCAAGAGTAGTGAAGATAAGGTACAAAAAATTTGTTCTAGCGAGTTTACTTGGCTTGGTTCATGTTTGCTCTTTAAATGTCAGTGTACGTAACTGCGCTGCTTGGAACTACATTCATGGCGATGTGTTTTGTTCTACACAACAGGAAACTGTGAAGGGTTGATGGTAAAGACTTTGGACGTTGATGCAACTTATGAAATAGCCAAGAGATCCCACAATTGGCTGAAGGTTGGTTTGTACATCAAATACTTTATGCTTACAACGTTCAAACTTCTATTTAGAGATAGCAAGTATCGTGGATCGCACTACTCCTTCAATTCCTTGAAAACTCCTGGAATTTTGAAATTTCCTTCCAGGCCCTGGAATTTCCCGGGAAAGCAGTACTGGAATACTCCATGAATTTTGTGGAAAATATTTCAACTCTGTTACAAACCAAAATCTACTGAAGCATCTTGCAATTGCTCGCAATTGTACATTTTGTATTTAGACTTAATTTCACGAACTTTTTTCTTGGTCAGTTTTTGTCATCTTGCACTTCCTGGCGATAGTTTTGGCGGCACTGTTAAAGTTGATATTGTTTTGTTTTTCGCCGAGAGAGAATTAGGGGTTGACAACGTATCTTTGTTTTTTTACTCTACAGGTAGTGTTTCATTAATTTTATAGAAAAATTTTTATTTCAACTAAAATTTGAAGAATAATTTAAAACTTGTAAAGCCAGCTTGATCGGAAAATTTATCTTTTAAAGCTTTTTGGTATAGTATGTGAATTGTTGAACTGTTTGATTTTTTTTTAAATTCGAGTTTATTTGTCAATTTGATGGATCTGGGTTTTGTTGAAAAGGATTTTGAGAGTTCTAGAATTTTACATCCAGTAAGTAGTGGAAACCCTGATATTCATTAATAACTGTGATAACAGTGATTCAACTGTTTTGTAAACAGTTGAAGAAAGATTATCTGGCTGGTGTTGGTGACACTCTGGACCTCGTGGTGATTGGTGGGTACCTTGGAAAGGGGAAAAGAACGGGCTCCTACGGAGGGTATCTCCTTGCCTGCTATGACCAGGAGAGCGAGGAGTTTCAAAGCATATGTAAGGTAGGTCCTTCATATCGCGTAACTTAGTATTCAAGGAGATAAAATATTGCTGTGAAGTGGGTATCTTGGAAAGGGGAAAAGAACGGGCTCCTACGGAGGGTATCTCCTTGCCTGCTATGACCAGGAGAGCGAGGAGTTTCAAAGCATATGTAAGGTAGATCCTTCAAATCGCATAACTTAGTATTCAAGGTGATAAAATAATGCTGTGAAGTTTACTGTAAGATCACCCAGGGTTCTCAAAATGATCATGAGGAGAAGGTTAAATGAAGATTCAACGTACGATGCAAAGGTGCAAGACTAAACGCTTTAGTTGCAACCACGTTAAGGATTCCTGAGGCATGCAGCGCCATATTTATTCCAAATCGCAGAACCTTCAAAGTCACCCATGCAATATACAGTGGTATAAAATATGTTTGATCTCTACAAAATTTAACCGTAAATTCTTCAAAACAATTTTTGATTCTTTCTTGCTTAACATGTGGAAACTAACCGAATTTTTGCGTTAAGATTTAAATTTTCTTCTGGGCTAGTGATTTGGCAACTTTTACTAGTTTAAGAGGCTTCTAAATCACTGAAAAAACTTCGATAACTAAACTGTTCAAACTGAACAAGCAATGGTATAAAAGGTGACAAGTTTTGAAGACTACAACTCGTCTTTACTGGTTGTGGTATGCACGGCAGTTGATGTGATTTTTGTTTTATTTGCTTCTTTGGATTACAGCGTCGTTTATTCGCCATATTCCTCGCTCTGCAGCCTAAATATTCTTACAAATAAGATATCTAATTCTGTAGATTGGAACTGGCTTCACCGACGAAGTTCTTGAGAAGCACTATGGGTTCTTGAAGAACCATGTTATCGAGAAACCCAAGCCTTACTACCGATATGACGACAATCTTGCTCCAGATCACTGGTTTGACGCTGTGCAGGTAGTGTACTGGCTCTACGTATTTCAATTTTCTTCATTCTGGCTATCTTAGGGCTCTAAGCCTGGAACACGCTGGCGATCGAAGCGAAATTCTTCGATTAAAACGGTAGTTTTGCTCTATTTTTAACGACTTGTAACTGTTTTTGGTTAGTCGAGTTTCTCGCTTTACCTTTTACTATCCTCCAACGAAGATCAATGAAAGTTATTCAAGGCCTCGAGTATAGTTGCCCCTGCAAGGTTCTTGCCCAGTGCCATTATCTGAGAATACATTATAGAAACCCCGCATAGAGAGTACGTAAGAGAAACGTCTTTTTATAATCTCAAATCGGATGCGTTCAGCGTCTAAAGGATCCCTGGGACTGCCCACTAATACCAGTTTAGCCATAGTGATGTTTGTGTGATTCGCATTTCACTTCCCTTCGTCCAGGTTCAGTGTGGTGAAGTTCAGACGCCATTCAGTTCGGAATTGCAAATTAATGGAACTTTCCATTCGACTTTTTGCTTCAATTCAGAGTTAATGAAACTTGGGCTTTCGAGCACAAGTGTTCAATTAGAAAATGGGTCTTTTCCTCGGGGGGGAAGTCAATCTGATTTATTCTAGCACTCATATATTCGCAGTTCAATTGGATGGCTTGTTTTGGCAGTTTTTAGTATTCCAGAAACATCTTAAAACTGCAGGAAAGTGTTCCTTAATTTACCGTTGTTCTTGGTACTCAGGTTTGGGAAATCCGAGCTGCCGATCTGTCGATTTCACCTGTACATAAGGCTGCAGCGGGTTTGGTAAGACAATTAACTTCTTCGGTTTAATATGATAATCGTTAAACAAGAGTCTTTGGGAGGAATTTCTTAGTCGGGTCAAAATAAGTTACGTAGACACAAGTAAGTAACCTCCATAGCAACTGCAGAACATTGATGACAGAAACAGCACACTACTTCCAGTTCAACGTTCAGGATACATGATATTTGCACTACCGTCACTCCTGGAGTTTCCTTGAAGTTTCCTTCAAAGGCCCTGGAAAACACCTTGAAAAGCAGTTAATTTCCCTATATTCCTGTAACATTGTGGAAAATATTTCAACCCAATATAAAACAAACCGAAACCTACTGAAGCATCTTGTACCTAGGCCAAATTTCAGGAAGGTTATTTTTTTGAGATTTGAGTCAGTTTTTGTCATCTTGTGTGCATCTTGTGCTTCGAAGGCTGAAAAACCTGGCGATGGTTTTGTCGGTTTCGTTCCTCAAGTTAAAGTCGATATTGTTTTGTTTTTCACCGAGAGAGAATCTGTAAAAATTTTTGCATCCTTGGAAAACTCTTGGACCTTTTGTTTTCATTTAACAGTACGAACCATGGTTATATTACACTACTTTGCACTACATTGCATCACATTGTTTTGCGTTATGTTACTGTAATGCTGACGTAGCAGGAGGCGTATAACGTAGCATTAGGCAGTATGAATTCTGTCTACAATTAATATTGCTAACTTTTATCAATGAATTATTCCCTTGAAATTGTTTGAAAGTTTTAAAAATCCACACAACTCATTCCTGCTTTGCCACTCGGTTAAAATTGTATTTCAGGTTGATCCCGTAAAGGGTATTTCTCTGCGATTTCCACGTTTTTTGCGAATACGTGATGACAAGAAACCCGAAGAAGCCACAGAAAGTTCACAGGTGAGTGAACAGTACACAGCAATCAGCACCTTTAGAAAAGTGGTTTGTTCTCAAAAATAGTGGAGAAAGTTACACTTCTAAACCATCGAAAATGCTGGGCAATATGTTGTTCTTCATGGAATTTCTTGGAAACCCCCAGACTTGAATAACTTACTGAAGTACTGAAAAATTAAATCAATTTCTAGAATTTTAAATCTTAATAATAAACAGACGTTTCAACAAAAGCGCCAGTCTTCGTCAGTTAAGTTGGTCACGTGGCAGTGAACTTTCACGCGACAAACGTCGAGGAACGAAGGTGAGGGTCTGGTCCCAAATGTGTGACAGCGAAAACCGGAGCCCTCCTCACGCCCCTCCCCCCATTTTTATGTTTAGTTCACTGCCACGTGGCGAACTTCTATCATGATTTAAATTTTTTTGCTACAATACAATCTCGATGAATAGCAACATTCACTTTCACTGCAGTATTCCTCGTGATGTTTTGAATAGACTGACAAAAGTGAAAGATTCTAACTTTGAGACTAGTTGATTTAGGATAAGAACTTAGTCACAGTTATCAACAACCAACTTCTCCTTACATAACACGTACAACAAACATGATATCTGGTAGTGAGGAGGTGAGAATTGATCAAAAGAAGCAAACTGCTGAAGATTAAAAGTAAAATTCTCCCAAACTTTTTTCAATGAGAAGTATGGGCTCTAGTTGGGAGAATTTACCAATAAAACATCGCGTTGATAGGATTTTCATCTCTGCAGGTTGCTGAAATGTATAGGAACCAAGATTCAGTCAAAAACAATGCTGAACAAAGTACTTCAGCTGATTTGGAGGATTTCTACTGAATAGTGGCATCACGCCATTGTTTGCCTCCGCTTGTACAAATCAAATCTGAATAAATTAGAGGATTAGTGCAAAAGCGACATATGTGTAGTTGTAATCGCTACAGGGGTTGCGCTAGGGTCTTTGGTACGGGTCCCGCGACACGTTCGCCTGCTCAAATTAGGGTCAAATAATGCTACGAGGGAATAAGGCATTGTTCACATTTAGTACCATTTTCTCTAGGCAACAGTGTGAACACACTAGTTGGGTTTCAAGTAGCCAATCCAGCTTCCGGGCACCTTGTACTCGGGCACTGAGGTGTGCATCAGGTCCTTGTGTGAACACGATACTTGGTAGCTCCCACGAACTTTACCCGCAACCACTGCTTTGTAAACCCATATCTTTTTATTATCAAGTCAAAATGGAGTAAGAATGAAGTAAGTTTGTTGGCTGGGCGCCTCGTATCTGAACACGTTGTCATTTTCTTCCAGTTCTTGGACACTAGTGTTGGGGTACCAGACGTGAAAATCGCATAAGGAAAGCCCAAACTCGCGTCCTGGGATCCATACATTATGGGATAATGCATTTTTCAACATTATTTTGCATAAAGAATGCAGGTTTTCCCATAATTATTGGTTTTGAATGCTTCATTTTGTTTTTTCAATGTTTTTGTTTGACGAATTTGTTAAATTTGGTTCGACTACCTGTCTGAACTATCTTTTGTTTTTAGACCTTGCTTGAACGATTTTAAGCAATTTCTTGAACAATTAAGCCGGGAAATCCATAAAAATGAGAATCCAAAAAAGTAAATTCTAAACAGTCTTCTTTTTTCACCCCTCGTTTCCGCTTCCCCGAAAAGAAAAAAAACTCAGGTTATTGGTTTAGGAGGGGGGGGGACCTCTGGTCACACGAGCCGTCGGCCTCCCATTTGCTTTCATGAATTCAGAATCTGAACCTAAAGTTTCATTGGTTTCAATGAATACTTCCAATGTCAGGAATCGCAATTTGATTGGTTGCTTGAAATAACTAGTATCAAAACTGGTTTATATCTAGCTCTAGGTTTGTAGCGAAAAAATATGGCGTCGTGTATTAAAAGTCGCTCAATTACTCGGCTCGTTGCTCAATTAATTACATAAACATTTCAAATTTATCAACGTTTGATTGACGGATTTTCATACCATTTGTTTTAAGATAGCGGTCAAAAAAGAATTTCATTTTTTGTAACTAGCCCGAAGACAAAATTTATTATGTCCGGAAACAAAAAAGACATTGGAATTATTTTTGAGTTGTACTGTTTCAGTTCTCTGTTTTCAACTAAAAATGTCCCACGCTAAGAGTTTTTTTAGTCAGCTGTTGAAAAAAGACCCTTTTGCTATTGGCGAAGCTTGTTTATGTTCTGCTTCTGAACCAAGAGCAAAAATAGGTTCTCTACAAGCAGTTTAAAAAAAGATGTCGGTTTTCAAGAAAACGCGAAGTAAATGTGAAGAAGAGGTTGTTTTGGAAAGCTCTCAGTATTCAGAACTCGATTAAAAAAAGAAACGCATATGTCAACGAAGAAAATAATGTAAACATATATTCATCTTTAGGAGATAGCTTCCGTTGCCAATACCATCAATTCTAATTCCTCTGTCATTTAGAAGCCAGAGTTAATTGCATGTTTGATTCTCATATTAGCTCCAATCTCGATTTTGATCCTTGGGCTTTGTCTTGAGTGAAAACGTGACAGTGTGGTTAATTCCTATTGGAACCATCCGTCAAAACTAATTTTGAATTGCGAGCTGTTAAACGCTTTTATTTGTATTTGTCAAAATTTTGTCTCGGTTTATATAGTTGTTGCTCATGTTTTGTTACAAAACGGCAATTTGCTGATTTCTGTATTTCGAACTTTCCTTTGTACAGTTAATTAATTGTGGGAAATTGAGGGTAAAAAATTTTATTCTAAACTTAATTGGTGGGAAAATTTTCAAATTAAATAAATAAGCCGAAACGTTCTCGAACCTAGTTCGTCTGATGAAACAATATAGAGAGTTTTGACGGCTATGAACTCCTTATTTTGATAAGCAAACGCAAATATAATGACATCTGGGGCAAGCAATATGAATTTGTTAAACCCACAGGCGGCAAAGGTCCAATTTTTTGTTGACCAACTATTTGAAAAAGCAACATCGCCCTCTATGTTTTTCTAATTAAATTGGTTTTTACGATCAAACGTTCAGTAGTGACTAGTATCAGGGTTTTTAAGGTTGTTTTTGGCTGTCTGTTTTACATTCCAGTATCGTACAACCTAACTTTAAATTTTCCGGGGGAAGAAACAAAAGCCACGACGGCTGCGAAGGAGACTAGGGGAGAGTGCCCCTGGAACCCCCTGATGAGACTCACGCCTTTGGCGCTCGTAGGATCTAGATCTTGTACATAGGGCCGGAGTCATTAAATAAATCAATACATCGACGCAATGATTTTTTGAATGGTTTCCAAAAATATTTCCGTTATGATCTTGCCAAAGAATATTCGATGCAAATAAACATGCACAAAACAATTGTACAGCATAAAATTGCGGAAATTAAGGGAAAAGGTCAAAACAATGGTACTTTCTAGGAACTCAATTTAGGGGGTGGGGTATTACGTGCCGCCACTCACCACCTTTTTTCAAAAATGCTGAATTTCAGGAGCAAATTTCATGTTCAATAAAATAGATATTGAGAAAGTTTTTGCACCAGCGCCTTCTTTGTGGAGAGAGGAGTCCATAATACAATAAAAAAACACTACCTTTAAACCAGGTTTTGAGAAATTGAGCTCTGAAAAAGTGGCGGGGGGTGGGGTAGGGGGTATGTGCCGCCACCCACCACCTCTCCCGGCAAAATTGGGTTCCTTAAAAATACCATTGTTTTGACTTCTTCCCTAAAATATAAACCCAACAACAAATAAGGGACACTTAACACAAGGAGACGCCAGGTGAGACAATGTAGAATGATGTAGGTCATGAATTTGGTGAGGATACTTTGAAGTTCTCAAATTGTCTTTCGCTTGGAAAATACGTTCTTTTATTTAAAACTATACTGACGAACGCCAGACCAAAAATGAGCCAAAACTTAAGAATCATTCTAAGAACACCCGCCGAGGCTGAGGAAGGGCCGAGAACTGTATTTTGTTCGATTACGGTACAAAACCTATGATTCATGCATTCGTTTGATTTTTTTTTTTCAGTTTTTCTATAGTTCCGAAAGGCTTGAACTTGAAAAAATACATACTATAAATTGAGAAAAAATGAGTCAGTACAATTTCCCGAGCGGCCTAGTTTTTATAGTTATAAAGTTAAACTGTTGTTATGAAAAAAAAACGGGCATCTATGTATGATTATAGTAAGAACATTTTAAAACATGAGAGAATGATACCCAGCTTCGGCCAAAAAATAAAAGAAAAAGTGAAAATGCAAAGGATACATTTCCAGTGAAAAAACGCGATGAGAAGATCGGACAAAGCCTGAATTTCCAGTGCAGACAGCTGTTTCGTCCTTTTTGGGACTCGTCAGGGACGCGCAGGGCTGAGAGATCTTAATTGATCCTGTGACAAATTAAGGCATTTCGTACACGGTTCTTGCATTACAGTTTAATTGTCCAAAAAATAAGACGGCTTCTACAAAAAGGAGTACATTATTGTCATTCTTTACGCATATTCTACAGTACCTGTTGTGTCAAACGGTATTCAAATAGTTGTATCGCTTTGAAAAAGAATTATTCATAAGAGTAAGGCGGAGGGTACTTCGTTGTAAAAAAGGATAGGGTACTTGACGAAACACCCAAAAAAATGCATGAAAATTTTCGACCCTACAAAACACCTCATACTCAAAGTTATAACATTAATTTTGAAAAAGGCAGGGAAAAACTACAAAAAACAATGCTCGTTTTGATTTTGCATTCCTTGTAAATACCGTTTCTCTAAAACATGACAACTTTGATAATTTCTATTCTCTGTTTCATAATTTGGACAGTGACAGACATAACAGTATATGCCACCGAGCCCACAGAATACCAAATTGCTCTTTTTTGACCATTGTAAAATACGATGAGAACGTCTATCGTAACAGTAGGTAGATACACACCCGTCTCCCATCGGAAACTTTCAGGTTTACAGTTATGGAAGATAACCAATCGAGGGAGTATCCAATCCCCCCCCCCCTCTCTCC